>QODF01000190.1:58062-87870 GCA_024372805.1 Oostethus manadensis
GCGCATGCCTTCAGTGTCATTAACAGCCAATAACACAAAATGTGACAACAATAAAGTCCTTCATAAATACACAATAAATGAAAATGATCTCCATACTTTTAAAAATAGATAGCCATGTGCATGCGTGTCCTGCATCCAAACAGGCAGGAAAAGAGTTCACTCTGTGCATTGCTCTAAGTACCTTGGCGCGTTTGTTCCATAGAACAAGGCCATGAACGGAGTGAGCCCTCTCTCAGCAATACAGTCTATCATGTAGACTACACACAGTGCAGAAGAGTGGATTGTAGTAAAAATTCAGTTAGTAGGTTGCAATGGTATTGTCTCCATCCTCTCATTTTCTATGCCGCTTATCCTCGTTAGGGTCGCGGGTATGCTGGAGCCTATCCCAGCTGACTTTGGGCGGGAGGCGGGGTACACCCTGGACTGATAGACAACCATTCACACTCTAATGGACAATTTAGAGTGGCCAATGAGGCTAACTTGCATGTTTTTGGAATGTGGGAGGAAACCGGAGTACCCGGCGAAAACCCACACACGCACAAGGAGAACATGCAAACTCCACACAGAGATGCCCAACGGAGATTCAAACCCTGAACCTCCTGACTGTGAGGCCAATGTGCTACCCACTCATCCACTGTGCAGCATTGTCACCATCCATCCATTTTCTATAGCGCTTATCCTCATTATAGTCGCAGGTATGCTGGAGCCTACCCCAGCTGACTTTGGGCGGGAGGCCGGGTACACCCTGGACTGGTCGTGGTGTCACCATTTTTATTTTTTTTCGTAGTAATTTTCTTAAGTCGTCTCGTACTGAAAAAGAAAGGATGCATCTCGGCGAAAAAGCGTATTGTTAGTATGAGCTTCAGTCATTGCTCTTTTTCCCTCCCATTTTTGCTGTATTTTTTACTGTCCAAATAAATCTTCTCACAATTCTGGCTTTATTCCTGTAATATTTTTAAAATTTTTAACCTGTTGACTTTCCCTAGCCTAATTTCCCACAAATTACAACTTTATTTGTTGTTTTGTTTCTCATAATGTTACGACTTTTCAAACAATTTTTTTTTTTAACAGTTTGTTACTTTTTTTCTCTTAATATTTTGACTTTATTCTCACAAAATTACAACTGTTTTTTTTTTCTGCTGATTTTTTTTCAAGCTATTTCAACTTTCTAAGTTTTCTATTTCCATAACATTTTGTCATAACATAACTTTTTACGTAACCTATTTTTCCAAAAATGACAACTTTTAGTTGGTTTCACGTAAACTGATTAAAAAAATACTTACTTTTATACATTACCACTAAACTTGACTTTTCCTCATAAAATTACACCTTTATTGTCATAAAATGATGACTTTTGTCTTAATATTTTGACTTTATTGTAAAATAACTGCTGATTTTTGCTGTTTTTTTTCCAGTTTTCTTGTAAAATGATATTTATAGAATGTGCCATGGGTTGCACTTTGGACACCCGTAGTCTGAGGTTATGTTTTGATTACTGAAAAACCGGGACACTCAAGTGATGCTTGAAGTTTACTAAAACACGCCTTATAATTTCAGTACATTCCAAGTATGCGTCCTTTGTACAGCTAGAAAATTGCCGTACTACCAAATCCCGCCTGTAAGCAAATACACAAATTCAGAGGTTACTCAACATGTAGCATGCCTAAAAAAAAAAGTGACTTTCTGCATTTTTGCCGACATTCTCTCCTAATGATGCTCAGTTTAATGGCCTGATGGAAAAACCATGAAAACCAGGACATTTACATTACTCAAATACTGCACAGACGAGGGACCGCCGGTCCGGACACAAAGAATAACCTACTAGATGGATGGATGGATGTCCCTGACAACATAATTATGTTCTATATTCTTCCGTTTTTGAAAGCGAACGGTACATTTGCAAAAATGTCATCTGTAGTCGGTGGCGCCACCCGTGATGAGCTAGCTCTCGCTGTCCGGTCATTGGGGTTCTATCACTCAGGTAAACGAACGCTGTTCTGTGGCAACTTTGACAGCGCTCTTGGTTTCTGGTGAATTTACTGGTTGCTTCCAAAAATTGAACAATGCAGGACATAATAAAAACAATATTTAAGCATAAAGATGACAGGTGATAAAAGCACTGGAAATGTTTTTGGCAGCTGTGGTTATTATGGTAGCAGCCGGTGCAACAACGCGCTCCGGCGTCCGTCCAGTCTTCACCACGTGAGCTGCGATTCGGCGAGGGCTCTCGGTACGGGGACGGACCTCGGGGAGCGTGCAAAGTGTCACTGCTGGAGCTCCTAATTACCCGGAGAGACCTTTCCACTTCAAAGCGGCTCCTCTTTAATGGAAAGGTTGGTTGCATCAGAGGCATTTAAAGATGGAGGGACCGCCTGCTGTGTGGTCCCTCTCCACTCCGCCTTTCAAAGACCTGTCGCCTCGCGCCTCGCCAGAGTCCTCGGCAGCAAAAATAGGAGCTAATGATTGAAGTTTCTTTCCCAAAACTTGTGGTCGGAGCAGGAATAACAAAGCCTTTGCTTGTGTTTGTGTACGTACACATGGGAATGATCCGGAATATTTCTGCTTCCCGCATGTGCCCCGTCACGGGGTTATGTATGGCTTGCATTTATATTAAAACAAAGCCGTCACCTCATTTCACAAAAAGGGGCTCCACTCCTGGACGAGAGCCTCTTGTCTTGGCACACAAAGTACATTGGAAAGCGAGCGTTTGGGACTGAGCTGTTTTTCCGTCCTTTCAAGTCACGTTGGTAAAAAGAAAGGCCGTAATTGTAAAAACCGTCCTCGTTCGATGGAAAAATGTGCAGGAATCGCCACTCAGAGTCGCTGGTGACAGTCGTTCTATTGACATGAATCAATTATGACGCTTTTGGCTCAAAGGGCTATTAGGTGAGGATTAAAACAGGCGCTTCAACCAAATAGCAGCCGGCTGACCACACTTTGGTTCTGTCTGTTGATGCCCGCTGAAATTGTGTTTTCTATTTTGAGTAATAGCTGGTTAAAGGTGGCTACAGGGGTTCTATAACACGTGTAGAGGGCTCTAATAATGTTAAAAACTCTATTTAGAAGGTTGTAAACGTGTTTTCTATGCTCCGACTACAAACTTATTCAGTTTAATAAATAAGGAACCCTACTTTGTGAAATCTGGACTTATAATCTATCGCATGTCTTTCTATCAACAGCAATGTACAGTTTGGAAAGTGCACATTTCTATGTGGCACAAACATCCGCATAAGAACAAAATCAAGTGCAAAGTATGAAACCCTGGACTTTTACAATCCCTGAAGTTATTAACTAGGCTCCAGGAAGACTAGGATGACACGCCACCCTGGAAACTCCATTCCAGGGTGCTGGAGAGAAGCGTACGACTGTTAGTCAACCTGGGCTACAGGAAGTGCAATGTGGTTTTTGTCCCAGTCATGGAACACTGGACCAGCACAACACCCTTGCAAGGGTACTGGAGGGTATGTGGGAGTTTGCCCAATCGGTCTACATGTGCTTTGTGGACTTGGAAAAGGCATTGGATCATGTCCCTCACGGTGTCCTGCGTAGGGTGCCGCCTACGTGCCATCCGGTCCTTGTCCGACTGAAGCAGGAGCCTGGTTGGCATTGCCAGCAGTAATTCCAGACTATTTCCAGTGAACGTTGGCCTCCAGCAACGTTCCCTTTGTCACCGATTCTGTTCATAATCTTCATGGACAGAATTTCTAGGCGCAGTCAAGGTGTTGAGGGAGTCCAGCTTGGTGACCTTAGGATCTCGTCTCTGCTATTTGCAGACGATGTGGTCCTTATGGCCTCATCAGGCTGTGACCTTCAGCGTTTACTGGAGCGGTTTGCAGCTGAGTGTGAAGCTTCTGGGATGAGACTCAGCACCTCCAAATCCGAGGCCAAGGTTCTCAGTCGGAAACGGGTGGACTGTACCCTCCGGGTTGGGAGTGAGGTCTTGCCTCAGGTGGAGGAGTTCAAGTATCTCGGGGTCTTGTTCACGAGTGAGGGAAGGTTGGAGCGTGAGATCGACAGACGGATAGGTGCAGCATCTGCAGTAATGCGGTTGCTGTACCGTCGTGGTGAAGAAAGAGCTGAACCCGAAGGCAAAGCTTTCTGTTTACCGGTCCATCTATGTTCCCACCCTCACCTATTATGATGAGCTTTGGGTCATGGCCGAAAGAACATCATCGCGAATACAAGCGACTGAAACGAGTCTCTTCTGTAGGGTGGCTGGACTCACCAAAAGGGGTAGGGTGAGGGGCTCAGAGTCGGATCGCTACTCCTTCACATTGAGAGGAGCCAGGTCAGATGGCCGGCGAGAAGGCAGACCTACAACACGTTGGAAGGATTATGTCTCACAGCTGGCCTGGGAACGCCTTGGTGTCCTCCTGGTGGCTGGAGACCAAGAAATCTGGAATTCTGTTCTGCGACTGCTACCCCCCCCCATAAGCAGAAGACAACGGATGGATGGTATTAAAGAAAGACACCTCACACCTCTCCCAGCGTGTTAGTCTATGCACATGACATATTTACAATCTGAAGGCAAAACATTCAGCACTCCGATATCATTATTGACAAAAAAAAAACAATCCATCTCAAATAGGACCAACATCTCATGTTTATGCCAGCCCTAGTTCTGTGTCATGCCTGGCTTCAGGTGAGCTCCATGAGCTGATCTGCTGCTGGTTTTCCTCTCGGAGGCTCAGCTTTGCCAGCCCAGAGCCCCTGCGCTTGCCAACCGACGTCATCGTTTCCACACGCCTGGCACATATTCGTGGAAAGTCGCTTTCGCCAAAGGCCATCAAGTCTGATGACAACCTGGAGACACTCCAGGCACCACGCTGCCCTATTTGGGATGTACACAAGTGGGGTCATCCCTTGCAAAAGTCATGCGCTTCAAAGATCTCCTCCTCTGCTCCAAGGTGGGATGTGACTTTGTGGCCAATCGCCACGAGTCATCACTTCCCAGCACGCACATCTTTTCTATTTTTCCCATGAGAGCAGTCCTCGCACGGAGTCCTCGCAGTCTGTTGTTGTTTAGTAACAGAACCCTCGTGTTGGGGTTTTTTTTTCTTCTTTTTGCTCAACCACATTTTTGCAGACACGCTGATGAGTGGTACTCGTGTGCCACCGTCTAAACATCTACTTGATTTAATAATGGTCCCTTCCACAGCGGCACGCATCATCAAAGGCTGAGCGAAGCAATTAAATGCAACAAGGAAAACTTTGATCCTCCCTGGTGAGCTTTCCTGTCTTATTCGCAAGCACTCGCCATTTTTCATGCTTTACTTGCCCATAAACAAGTTTCATGCTAGCAAATTGGCACATTGCTAGCCAAGGCGCCCATCCATTCATCAATCACTCAATATTGTAGTCATCTTTCCAACTGCTCATGATTCAAGAACCACTCTGCCTCCAAATCAATGCATTATTCACCCGTTCATTCACTCACTCATTCATCATTGCAACGCCGACCCAATTAGTCGTCCATTCTCCCATCAGTTTATTCATTTTTTACTCACCCATGAGTCCAGTCATTCACGCATTCATCACGTCCGTCAGTCGACTCACCCATCAATGTGTTCATCTGTTACTAGTCCATGAGTCCATTCATTCACTCGCTCATTGATCACTGCATTTGCCCACCCAACTGGTCGTCCATTCATTCATCCAGTCATCCATCAGTCCAGTCACCCATCTGGGTAGTCATCCACTCACTCATCGATCCACCATCCTTTCACTCATGACTTCATTCATTTACTCAGTCATCATTGCGTTCGCCCACCATGCATTCCTTTATCAACTCTTCCATCACTTCATTCAGACAAGTGCATTCATCCATTACTCACCTATATATTCATACATTCATCCAACTGTCTGTTCATCCAATCATTAAATTAATCCATCCATTCATTGATACATCCATCCAAAACCCATTCATCATTACATTCACCCACCCATTTGGTCATCCATTCATTCATTAACTCATCGATCAGTCCACTCACCCACCAATGCATTAAAGCATTACTCACTTGTATATTCATCCATTCATCCATCAGTCCATTTATCCATTCATTGATCCGGAAATTAATCCATCCATCCCCACCATTCTCTCATTCATTTTTGCATTCACCCACCAATTTGGTCAACCATTCATTCATTAACTTGTCCATCGGTCCTTTCACCGTTCAGTGTATTCATCCACTCATCCAATAGTCCATTCGGCTATCAGTAAATTAACTTTCATCCCACTGTCGTGTATTCATTCACTCATACATCATTGCATTTGCCCACCCTTTCATCAACACACGTCGGTACATTTGTCCACTCACTCATTCATCAATCCATCCATCCATCATTACACTGATTCGTCAGGCACTGCATCAATGCCGTCATCAGTCATGCATCATTGCTTTCATGCACCCATTCATCCATCAGTACAATCACCCATTCATCTAGCCATCCATTATCGCATTCGTGTGTCAGCAAACTCATCCTCTGATCCACCCGTTCATTTTCTTGTCGCTTTCAAACTGTCATGTGACCCTCCCGCCCCCATCCTGGTTGTGATTACAGAGGAGAACTTTAGGAGGATCTCAGGTGGTGTAATTATGTCCGTCACGGTCAGGTCCGGTTCCATGCTCATCACTCTCTCGTTTCTTCGGGTGCACCCGCCTTGCTTTGCATTACGTTGGGCAGCTGGGATAGGCTTCGGAATACGCGGTACAGAAAATGGATGGATGGATGGACGTTATAGATTAGCTCGGATGAGATGGGAGCTCATGGTTTGCAGCTTTCGTAAATGTCACATGTGGAATAAGAAGCGTTAGCAGTCAAAGGCAGGGGTGCCCAAAGTGTGGCCTGCACAGGCTTCTTTTTATAACAAGAAAAGTGGTAATTTTTCAAGAATAACATTGTGATGGTAGGAGGAAGGAATAATATATTTTTGGTAGCATGAAGTTGAAATATTAAAGAAAAAAGAACTTTTAGGAGTTGTAAAATTATGACAAACCAAACCAAAGTTTTGGAAAAATTTGATGGCGGGAAGTTATGTGACTAGAATTATGTTGAAATATTAGGGCAATAAAGCCATAATTGCAACAAGAAAATTTACAAGGAGAAAAATGAAACTTAGAATTTTCGGAACATAATTTTACTAAAAGAGCCAAAATATTGTGTTGAAAAATGTAATTTTAGTAGCTTAGAGTTGAATCTATAATCTATTTTGTTTATTTTGTCAAAAGATTATAATTTATAAAGTTGTAATATTTGGAAAATTTGGTGTTGAAAAATGAGAATGGAGTCAAAATATTATGGGAAGAAAGCCATAATTACAAGAAGAAATTTGAAATTGTTTGGAAAATAAACATTTTTAAAAACAGCTGTAATTTTACTAAAATTAAGTCAAAATACTAAGAAGTTGCGTTCTAACAAGAGAAATTGAATTTTATGACTAAACTAGTAATAATACGAGGAAAAATGTCATTTTAGTAGCAGAGCAATAAAATATTTCAGAAAAAAGTTAGTTTTAATATGAGAAACTAAGCAAAAAGTTGTAATTTTTGGAAAAGTTGGGTGGAAAAGTTATGAGATCGGAGTCAAAGTATTATGGGATAAAGTCATAATATTTAATAAAAGAACATTTACAACATTTAAGAATAAAAATAAATAAAATTTGGGGAAAAAAACCTGAAACCACACCAAAAAAAAAAACAGAGCAAAGTTGATACTATATGACAAAGCCAGTATGCTATATCATCACTAAGCATATTTAAAAAATGTTGCATCCTTTACAAAAAACGGATGTCTGAAAAAGTAAGGACACCCCTGGGCGAAGGTACAACCGAAGAGACGGCCGGTCAAACTCCGAGACTTTGAGGGTGGACTTCAGTCGGCCGAGCCTGAAGAAGCAGCGCGAGGTTGAAACTCGGTCAGCTCGGAGCGTCTTTTGGAAGATGAAAAGCAGGTCCTTGCTAAAGGAGAAGGTAAATCAAAGCAGTGAGTTGCTGTCCTGCAAGGAATGCCAGGGGAGTGAACGGCATTCAAAGTTCACAAAGAGAACAGAAAGAACCGCAACAGACTTGTAAGACCAAAGTCAAGTTTTGGTGGCCGCCTTGGCGCTCAGATCTTCACAGGATATTTGCTAAGAAACAAAAAGGGTTTTCATTTGCTGGCGCTTTTCTCGGGAGATCACGTGCTGCAGGAGCAAGAACGGAACAAGACGACAAAGATGGAGGCTTCCCATCAACTTCTGTGTGTTGAAACCAGTGAAGTGCTGTGAGGTTCATGGCTGCTGAGGCGTAGTCGCTGTTTGTGTAGTTTAGTAAAGTTTAACAAATGCTGGTGCTGCTTTTTCCTCTCTGTGGAAGGACGGCAGGAACAAGCACTTGCCTCTTCACCACAGCCTCATCAAGTCTCTGCCATGATCAGGAAATATGCAAATTCGGCAGTTTATAAAAGTGTAAGAAAATACACTTATAATATGGTCAAATAATATTTTATTCTGTCACTTGTTTCATGACAGACCACACATTGCTGGTCAGAATGTTTTAATAAAAAACGTCTTTTCTTTTAGGATGTTGAACTCTGGGAAAGGTCCGTGTCAAAGGTCGCCGAGATTATGTCCGCCTTGATCCAAGAGAGGAGCCCCGCGCTTGTAGGACAACTTCTGCTGGCTTGATGCCACAAAAATGGCCGACTTCTATCATGAACACGTGCTTACATATGCAACTGCCGCAATTTTTTTTTTTTTTGCTCCAAATTCCTGAAATGTAAAAGCACTCCGAGCCAGCAGCTGTCACTTCCCGGCCTGGTCCACATCTTCTAGTTTGGGAGATCAATGCAGATCTTGATGGCAGTGTTTTCAAAGGCCCTGCGTGACTAATAAATGGACTTTGACATGTGAAATTGTTGGAATGTCCCTTTCATGCCCCCCAGTAGCCCATTTTCCTGTAGTTTTTAAGCGCTCGTAAAAAACAAAAAATAAAATAAAAAAGTCAAGCTAACTTAAACCATTAAGTGGACAAAAATGATACATTGTGGTTGGATGTCTTTGGTCATTACCCCTAACCATAAAACTCTCGATTAAACTTCAACTGCAATAACAACTTAAAAATTAGCACCTGACAGTGTCAATAGCTGATTTATGTTGCTGTTTAAAGGCTAGCTTTGCTTCCATGTAAATTGCAGCACTCAGATACAGAACGTTGTTCTTTAATGTACCGGATCGCGTACAGCGAAATGCCGCCCCCTGCTGCACAAAAGACGTCATTGCAGCAAGACAGACCGAGTGGGCCAAGAAAATACAAATGACGGGAAATATACAATTGGTCCCTGCATGACTTGGCAAATGGTGTAGTATTTCTTTTATATAAAATATGATTGATGAAATTTCGATTCATGGAATATATAACTTCATATCATTTGTGTGAGACTATAAAGTATATGCATGTTTTTGCCGTAAAACTTTTCTACTTATTGACAAGTTGGACCGGACTGGAATTTCGAGCGTGAAGATGCATCAATCAGTGTGGTTTTTTTGCGATTGTGTTTATTAAACTCTTGTAGTGTTGTTATATAAATATTTCAAATGTACAATTTTGGTCATCACTACCCACAATGAAAGCGATGAGTACAAAACAAGTTTGTCTCGTCACTCTCTCTGTTTTTTCAAGGCAGAATTTCCAGGACTCCTCCGTGAGCTCGAACACTAACCGTTTTTTGACGTACTACAAGATGGCGGGATAATAAAGGAACGAGGACAAGGACCACACGGCACTTCAACTGTCTCCCTGCGAGCGTCTCTCGGACCAGTCCACGCGGTGGTCTGCAACGCCACTGCCAGTTAGCTCGCTGCTTCCTGGAGAATGGATGTGTTCTGGAGCCGTCCGCTGGAGCCCCTTAGTAGTCGGCGGCGGAGCTTGAGGCCTCCGCCGGGGGGGCCACATCGCTGTTGTCCTCTGTGGAGAGCCGCTTCATTGAGTCTGAGGCCTCCTGCGCTGCTGCGCTCTCCACTGGAACGCAGCAGGAAATGAAAAACCACAACATTAACCCCCCTCACATGTTACAAAAATTACAAATTGTGGGTTTCAGCAATAAAGTTTGTTCTTTTCCCACATCATCCACGTCCATTGGAAACCATGTAGAGTAGATCCCGCATACTCCTACGGTTTTTAGGATTATTAGAGCACTCAAGACATGAAATAACATCCCTATAATCCCCTTTACACTCCTATTACCCAACATAGTATATATAATATATTTTAATATTATGCTGAGTTGTGAGATAACTAAAATCTGCAAAAATTGTCTAGTGTAGTAACACCAAGCGGCCAATGTAGACTACAATTCATCAACATAATCCCAGTTAATCCCTTAAACTGTATTTGTATTTTAGTTCATTTAGTTGTTTTGAGTCTTGAAAATGCTTAATTTAGCCCAAGAATACTTAAAAATTGCTAAATATGCATTTTTCTATAAAGCAGCAAAACAGCAATAGATAGTTGCAACCGCAAAGCAGCGAGGGACGACTGTAATTTGTTTTTGTCTATGGTACCTTGAATAGAAAGTGATCTACAAGTGCTATCTGCACAGGGAAAAGGGTGTCCCAGCGATTATTCATTGTTTACGCCACATTGCAACTCAAGATGGCTGCTGGCTGGTTAGCCTTGAATTCATTTCTACTAAATTTAAGACAAAAATTTACCACTTCCACATGGAAAAGGAGGATACGTTCATTTCACTATCATGTTGGACATGCCATGGCTGGTAGTGTTAACGTAATGTAATGTAAGTTAATGTTTCAATGATTTTTCTCATTACTGCCGCCTAGTGACCAAAATACTACATATCCCTCGTATTTCAATATGTTTTGACTAATAATAGACCATAATCTACCACCACCAAACAGCCATGATTTAGTAATTTATTCATTTCTGAAAAACTGTGATGTACCAAAGGGAGCAATCATTGAACTGCGACTTTACGAGAGACAACTGTACATATCCGATACCGGTGCCAAATCGGTACTATTGAAATGGAGCCCAAACCGGTAATTCAAAAATGTAAAAACATTGTCCAAAAACTATGCATTTTCATTTTTAGGGAATTTTGTGACCTGCAAACTGTACAGAAAAGTCATTGAAATACTTCAATAATATAAATAAAATAAGTTCACCAATATTGAACAAAACCCACAAATGTCAATTCACGCAACGTTTCCCAGCAGGAAGATTTTTTGCAGAGACGTGATCTTGTCTAACTGTACGTTTTATGATTTACTTGCTGTCTTCATGCGCAAAAGTGATTTGAATTATTGTGAAAGGCATACTACAGGGCTTAAAATACCCAAATAGGCCATTATTGATGATGGGGGTGTACCATTTCCTCCCAGCTGTGTACTGTTCAATATGCTGAGCGAACTAAACAAAGGCAGAGTTGAGTCATGTGACCAACCTGTGCTGTGCGCCATCCTGACTTTGCTGGCCTGTGCTTCCTGCTTCTCCCGCTGCTCCTGAAGCTTCTTGCACACTTTCTTGTGAGTGAACCAGTGCATCTTCTGACACGCTTGATCGCAGTACATCACCTGGTGCAAGATACCCCAGGCAGGGTGAGTCTTCTAGCCCATAAGAGGCCGCAACACACTAAACGTACTCAAATGTGCTTAGCGCTCAGCTTGGAGGGCCTTGAATCACTTGACTATCCCAGGATATGGCTTCCCCAAAATGGCAGTGTCAGGTATCAAGGGGTACATTGGTCTAAAAGGATGTGGGCTGGGCGGAGGTCAGCGCACTCACCATTTTACAGATGGAGCATCTCTTCTCGGCTCCCTTCTCCCCGCAGGAAGTGCAGAACTCTGCGTCCATGAAGCCCACCTGACCCGTGATGGCCTGAGTCAGCACCGAGAGCGCCGTCGGGTCGTTTCCCTGGGCCAAAAAGAAGGCCGATCGTGGTTCTTCTGCCATCAGTGGTGATGATGACGACGACATCACGGCGACCGGCCAGGCATACTCACAATCTCTACGGGGGCGATGCTGCGGACCAGCTGCTGCAGCAGCGTGGCGTCGCAGTAGGGGAACTTGCGGACGCACTCTCGGAGGAACTTCTCCTGGTACACCGGGAAGCCGTCGCTGTCTCTGCCCTTCAGGAGGCTGCGGGCGGACAAAAACAAGTCATTTTTCTTGGATACTATCATGCATTGTGTGGATGGATTTCTACTTTAACATTGAGGCAGTACCAAGCAAGATCCAGCAGAGGGCACCAATGTTTGTATCTTGCGTAATAGAGGGGAGCAAGAATGCAATTTTTATTTATTGGTCCTCTTAAATTCATTTCTTTTCACTAAGATTATTATTAGATATTGCACTAATTTGTCACACAACACAAAGCTCGTGTGTCAATGGTCTGTTCTGATAGGCTGGTTTTCACTGTGGGCCACCTCTAAGTGTGAAACCATAGAAATGTATCTTACCCTTATATGATTATTACTATACTCCCGTTCTGTTTTACCATCAAACTTCAGTCAAGGTGCCGAGATGAAATTTGAGTTTGTTTTTTTTTTTATTCCAAATATACTTTTTTTTTTTTACTTAATGTACTTAAAAAAATCAAATCAATGGATACATAAAATAAAATGCATATAAAATGTATTAACAATCACAAAATAAACATTGTTTTTTTTTTAAAAAGAAAAATACTTCAAATAAAATTCATTCATTTTCTATACTGCTTATCTTCACTAGGGTCGCGGGTATGCTAGCCCAGCTGACTTTGGGTGAGAGGTGGGGTACACCCTGGACCGGTCGCCAGTCAATCACAGGGCATGAAAATAAAATAAAACAAATAATACTTAAGAATAATATTAAAATACAAAAATAAGTGTCATTTTTACACATTTGCGGGAGACACAAAACAATATGGCGCCCCCCGAGCCTTGTTTCTCATACATGTATTTGTGACGGCCCGCCACAAATAGAATTGTTTTGCTCATAACCACATTATAAAGCACCGGGTATGCCAGAGAATAAGATGAGGTAGCATGACGGCTCGGTGTTTCTATACTGAGTAATCAGACCTCTCTAGATACCATCCTTCAAGGAAGCGACTAGCGACTGAGTCTTTTAGAGTTTTTGACAACAACAAAAAAGCACGTATTGCTCTTCTCATCGAACAGCAGGTGCCGCTGCGGGCTCCTCCCATGTCTAAAGGCAGTTATGGACGTTGAAAATTTTGTAGCAATTAGTCAACACAATTTTGCTGTGCGTGTCATTTATTTTTGTTTTACATATAATGCACATTTGTAAAACAAAAAATCATCACACACCCCCACCCACAGATGGCACTACTAGCATATTTAATGTACGAAAGGTACACGTCATAGTGAGTGTGCCTGGTATATTCCAATTTCTAAATGGCCTTAAGGAAATGAGGGATTCTGCCTAGCAACAAGTGACATGGGACAGCCAGCAAACATTTAGTACCAACTGTGAAACTTTATAAGTCACCAACACTCTATGTGCTTCAATACAGATTTCCTGGCATATAGTTTACCCAAATGGTTGATTCCCCGTCAACTTTTCCTAATGAAATCGTCCAGCGTCCGCACTGACCTCTTCATGAGGCCGTCCAGCTTGTCGTCGTGGTCCTTGAGAAAGGAGGCGCACTTGCCCAGCACGCAGCTGATGTAGTGCATCTTCATGGCCAGCACCTCGTTCATGTCCTGCTGCTTGATGCACTTTTCGGAGATGAGCTCCATGACGCGACGACACTTACCCAAAGCCTCCGGCTCGGCCAGCAGCGGGTTCTCCTTCACCAGCATCACCATCTGCAGAAAGAGTGGCGGGGAAGAGTGTCTGTCAGAATCGGTCTACAATCATTATGTAAATGCTCTTTATATTTAGTAAGTATTCAGAAACCTTTGGATTGTCTTTTTCACAAACTGACAAATCTAGCAACTTTTCTGGACTTACTGCACCATCTTGCTTGGGACATTTTAAAAAAATATATAGAAACAGGTACAATCGTTTTTCTAATCTTTTGTTTCCCTTTTCTTGCTCACTTAAGGACTCCCAGTGCTCATAAAAATGACACACACACACACACGTGTCATGGCCAGTTATGCAAATTTGACAGATTGCTGTCCTGCGGGAAACACCGAACATAATCCAATAATGTTTTTAAGGCATGATGTTATAGCATGAGAGTTTGTGGTATCTTTTTAATATACTGTAATTACATCTTTAATATTTTAATTTGATTTTATCTGAAAAATTAAACATCTAATTGAATCAAATCAAGTAGTATTAAGTAAATTGCAATGGGAGCCTATGAGCTGAGGTGGGATTTTTTTTTTTTTTTTTATACCTTGACTGGGTTGAGGTTGGTGCTCATGATGACCTTGTGCAGGGGTCCGGCCAGTTTGTGGGGCAGCTTGGGTTCTTTCTCCAGACCCTGGGCTTTGGTGTAGTAGTCGAGGCGGGTGCGGGAAAAGAAGTTGTTGATGACGGTGACGCAGTCGTGTTGGCCTAAAACAACAACACATTTCTAAGGTGAAAATTGTAATTTAAGTTATGATGTTTTTAATATGGAGAGGATGTGTGTGTGTGTTCACATGTCACGCACCCACAAACGCAGCCATCTGCGCGGCGGTTCTTCCCACTGAGTTAACCGCATCCGTCTCCGCCCCGGCGTCCAACATCATCCATGTGATGTCCGTCTTCCCTGCCAGAGGGAGAATAAAAAAAGGGGGGGGGCGCTTGATTGACAAACAATGACGACATCAAATTTGACAGTTTAAAGTCAACAACGCACCCGACAGCCCGGCGAACATGAGCGCCGTGTAGCCGTGCTCGTGTTGGTTGCAGTTGACGTCGGCGCCGTGTTGCAGCAACAGCTTGCACATGTCTGCTTTGCCTTTGTAGGCGGCGTGCATGAGCGGCGTCATGCCGTACTGCAAGAAGACAGATTACACATTTCATTTTTTTCCATGTTTAAAACACCTAAAAGGCCTGAAATGTTGTTGTTGCTTTGAATCCTGCATCACGCCTGATAAAGCGCCGACAAGCTACAGGCTTAAGTGCCAACTAGAAAGCTCGGACTTGACAAAACATCCGTTCCAGACACCTGACTTTGACATGTGGGCACAGAGACTCGAGCAAAACAAAGACAAGAGGACATGAAGGGTCCTTCTCTTCCCGAGGAGATGCGAACGTCTCCCTGCCATGCGTGTGGTGTTCAATAAAGACACATTTCCTCCACAAACCCCTGAAGCTTAGTACTTCACTTTTCGGTTCGGAAAAGTCCAGCAAAATGTCTTATGACCTCATCCAAACAGTTGACTCTGACATCTTTGCAGCCCAGCAGTCTTGAGGCCTCCTGGACGTTTCCTACAAAAACAAGCAAGCACATTTGGAGTAAGACAGACCTCAAGCAGTGCATCACAAGCATGCCTTTCCAAAAACTGTTATGCACGATGCTGTGATTGTGGCTTACAGTGGCAGCACAAATTTACCTTGTTTAGCTAGGCGAGAAAGTCAAAATATTAGGCAGCGTATGACGTCACGCACTACACTACCCTAACGCAGACAACTCAACGCAAAACGACTGCTCGTGCGCGTTAGACGTACACAAGTACAAGCAAACCCAGAAAAAAAACAAAAACACACATTTACGGTACAGTTCCTTGACTGCCTTAGCATAATGTTTCACGTGTACCATTCAAGCTAGCTCGTGTTAGCCACATTGTGTGAGATTAGCCGAAGAGGCTTACCTGCCGTGATAACGTCAAACAACTCCTTTTCGCTCGGGGACAAGTCTCCCTTCTTGGCAGCACACATGTCGGCGGCCCAATTGACAAGCTGGCTAAAGTGGGAAGGACAATTAATGAGTCCGGCTCGTTGAAAAGCGCCTATTCTAACGCCGGGGCATTAGCGTTAGCCCAGCTCGAGCTGTCACTGGGAACGTACCACCGCCTACTTCCTGCAGGGGTGTGTTTATTTGAGTAAAAACGTAAAACTAAGAGTTAATCGATAGAAATAATATGATATGTATACACAGGTAAAGTATAATAATTTTTTTTTAAAAATGCCATTTTCAGTAGAGGTTGAAATTTGAAGTTTTAGCACATTCCCAATTAACTATTGTCCCCTCTTGTTTCTATGAAATACTAAGCGCCAGACGTGAGCGTCGAGAAAGTTCATTGGAAAGAGAGATTGAGACTTTCAAGGACATACGAATTTTAATGTTTTCTACCTCGGATGTTAACAAAAAGAACACGAAGGACAGAAAGTAAGTAACGCGGTGAATGCTTAAAAGGGCTGTGTAATTATCCATACATGTGATGCACACTTTCGACCTCTAAACGCGATTTTGCTTTTGTGACTTGAGGTTGACAGAAACATCAATGCACCTTGAAAGCATCACAGCGCGATTGCTTGGTCATTTAGGGCTGCCTAATGATTAAAAACGTTAATCAAATTAGTTTTCAAACTCAAACTTGGAGTGAAATATGCCCTTTCAACTATATTTTATGAACAAAAAGATAAATGACCAGTTTCATACATTTGTATATGTATTAACAGCCACAAATTCACTGAAAATTTAAATCAGCTTACACTTGTCTCTAACAATTCATTCATTCATTTTCTATGCCGCTTATCCTCATTAGGGTCGTGGGTATGCTGGAGGCTATCCCAGCTGGCTTTGGGCGAGAGGCGGGGTACACCCTGGACTGGTTGCCAGCCAATCACAGGGCACATATAGACAAACAAACATTCACACTCACAATCATACCGATGGACAATTTAGAGTTGCCAATTAAGCTAAGATGCATGTTTTTGGAATGTGGGAGGAAACCGGAGTACCCGGAGAAAACCCACGCACGCACGGGGAGAACATGCAAACTCCACACAGAGATGCTCAACGGAGATTCGAACCCTGAACCTACTGACTGTGAGGCCAACGTGCTACCCAATTTTAATGATTCGTTATGATGAGCCATTGAGGGCTGCGTTTAAAGACACCATGGGCTTTTCAAAGTTGAATTTCTGAGTGTAGATGTATGTTCCTGGGATTTCCCGGCATACTTAAATGCAGCAAGTTGTACTGTTTATTTAGACCACACGTACAAGCATAATGAAATATGTTGTTTTGACGTTCCGAGTGCCCCTGACTGCGCCACGCTGTAATCCAGTGGCAATGAAGAGGAATAGAGACGTGTTTGCGTTGGAACTACATATGTGGTGTTGGAATTGCACTGCTGTTGATGTGCTCTGGTCTCAGTTCTAAAAGGCTCCTGGGAGCGCCATTGTGCCTACATCTGTCATTAACAGAGAGGGGTGGCTTGACCGTGGTGCACATGCGTTGACTACGCACAAGATTTTAACGTACTTAATGCAACAAGAACATTGCACTGGACTGACTGCACAGTTTCTACAGAAGATATTAATTTAATAACCAAATCGGTCAAATGAAAAGGTGCGCGTCCGAAGAGACAGAGCCGCTCTCTACTGAGAAAACAACAATGAACTGGACAGGAGTGCTGTGCGAGCGGCGTAAAAGGTACAAAATTAAGAAAGAACAGCAGGGATACAGCAGTTTGTGCAACAGCATATACAGTTTTAAGAATATACAAGCAGCCGTTTCCTTTCTCTGAATGACAAATGCGTGTGGAACACGCTGGCCCGGAGAATTTGGTGTATGGTTCAGTTTAAAAGGGGAACTTTTACTTATAATGCAGAGGGATGTTTTTAAGTGCTGCAGATACATATTAATGTTTCCAGAAACAGTCAACACTTACTCCACGTGTTCACAGCAGGAATCAAAATTGCTCAAAAAAAAAAAAACATTTAAAGTTTGCAGTTATTACTTTTAGGCCATTTGTGTGCAGTACAATAAATACCAGGAAGCAAACAAAAGAAATATTTAAGACCTCGGTAACAATTGTGCAAAGTAACAAATAAGTTCACGGACTGCTCGATGGATATCGTTATGATAGGGCGGGGGTTGTGGTGACGTGACATGCGAGGAAATGCGTGCCATCAAAACAAATAAATATTATGACAGCACAAGGCCGGCCGAAGAAGAGCTTGCACCCCGACGTCCTTCTCTGGGGCAGGGGCGGGGTCATCATAAAATTCTTCTTTATAAAAGAAACATAAACGTGTACATGTATTTACAAAAAAAGTAGGCGGGAGAAACCAAGGCAATAAGTGTTTTTGTTCCACCCTCCCACATCCTTGCGGTCCAACATTCAAATATTTCAGTAGTCAGCTTGAGTGGGTTTTCGCCACGTTTCAGGGTGCGTCGTGTCCTGGGCCAGCCCAAGTCCCTGAGTTTCTTCTTCTTTTCTTTTTTTTCCCCCCCTAAGTTCCGCCAGCGTGGAATAAAAGATCTCACCCAGAGTCTGACTCACTGGTGTCCGAGGACGAGGTGGACGACGAGGACGAGGACGAGGAGGAGTCTGAGCTGGAGCTGCTGCCGCTGAGGCGGGAGGGCTGGGCGTGCGTCTCGGCGGGGTTGGGCTTCTCCACTGCCAGGATGGGAAGCGCAAGGAGATAAGAGGGGAGAAACAGTTCACGTGCACGAGTGTCGGCTCACCTTTTGGTTTGGCGGGTTTCTTGCCAGAGTTGAGCTGTCCGCTGACATCCTGCAGCCTCCTCTCCAACTCCAGACGCTTCTCCAGGGTCAGCTCCTCTTTGGACTTGGCGACTCCGCCTCTCTTTGCCGCTAAAAAGGACCAAAAAAACATCATCAGCCTTTAAATCGACAAACGGGAAGTGAAGAAACCTGGCCAGTTCCTGCTACCTTGGTCGCTGTAGGGCTTGCGGGGCCTCTTCCTCAAGCAGGTCATGACGTAGCGCTCCAGCTCCTTCAGCGTGGACGGCTTGAGCGTCTCAAAGTCGATCTCAATCTCCTCGGGGTTGGTGTCCCTCAGCGAGGGCTCCCGGGACTGGATGATGTGGACCACGCGGCCCAGCTTCTCGCCCGGCAGCTTGTTTATGTCCAGGCTCAGCTGGCGCTTCTCGTCGTACGACATGGGGACGATCTCATCCTCCTCCTCCGAGTCGTAGTGCGGCAGCACGGAGTCGGAGAGCGGCGGGTAAAACGGCTTCTTGCTCCTGGAGGACGTCAAGCAGAAGGATTTTAAAGGAGGTGATGAATGGAAATACTGGATAAAAACACTTTGGTACCAACTTGCTCTTGCTGCTCTTCCTCGTCTGGCTCTTCTTGGCCTGGGAGCCGCCCGCCGCTCGCGACGTCTTGCTCTTCAGCATCTTGGTGGGCATCTTCCACTCTTCAGAGCCCGCCCTGCTTTTGGCGCAGCGACTCCGCTTGTCCAGCTTCCTTTTCTTCTTCTTGTCCTTCTTTTCCCTCCTCTCTTTCTTCTTCTTGGGTTTGACGATGGGGCCTTGGGAGAGCGCTGCCAGCTGCTCGTGCACGGCTCTCAGCTGCCCATAAGAAAGACAATCAAAACCAAATACAACCCGAACAGTACGACCCGAACAGGGAACTCCTCCAAGGCTAACATGTTGTGTGTTAGTAAAAAATGACGGATATTTAAGCAAATGTTACCTACTTTTCCCCCAAATATAAGCATAACAATGGGTATAGAAACTCAAATACAAATATAAGGCATTCAAAAGACGTGATAATATGAAGTAGTGGTGTAAAATAATTATGAGAAATCATAATGAGACCAATAAATCCATAACCGATCCAAAAAAAACAAAAACTCTCCTCTGAGGTGAGGTTAAGCAAACGCTACTTTCTACCCGCGCTCACGAACAAACATGGCGCAGCTCGTGTGGGACTTGGCACCGTTTCAGAGGAAGACATTCGGCCACGTGCTCTGCAAACATTCCACAATGTGGGGCAAACAAAAACTTCCACACATCAAACCTCATCAGCCACCTGAAACGCCAACATCGCTACGACGCGTTTGAAAAGTCCCAAAAAGTTTGCCCAAGATGACCCCTTGGATCCACGGTTTGTACTTGCAAGCTAATTTGTTGTTGTTGTTGTTTTTGTTAATAGTAGAAATGATATTTCAAAATTCCACTAAATCCAAATACATTGGCCACGAGGTGTCAGTAATGTCACTGTAATGTTGGGTGAGACATACTAGCACCAGATCTGATTTGAATCAAAAGGCACAATAATCCTGTCACGAGGCTACTGCTGCGGCTAAATGTGACTATAGAGGTGTTATTTCATGTCTAAGGGCTCGATTTATGTTAAAAACTGTATTTAGAAAAAGTCGTATGTGTTGAAACACTTTTATTTGTTAGTTCAGGATCGTGGGTGATCGGCTTTACTGAGAAAGACTCAGACACACGGGTAAGTGTAAAATACAGTGCTATTATTCTACCCCTTACACCGAGTTACAAACAAGCAAAGGCTGGTTATGCACAAAACAGACTCAATATCTCAGCTCTTACCGTGACGCGCCGGGTTGGAGAGCCTACAACCCCGGGTAGAGAGTGCACCAACCGGCTGGGCGTCTGTACACGACCCGCAGCAGACTAACAGGAAGTGGGCTCCCCCCCTCCTTTATACAGGTCTGTCCGAGGAGAGCGTAAGATGGGGGTGGCCAGTCCATGTCCCACGCTCCCAAGACACAGAGCTGTTTCCCAAGGTTAACAACAAGGGCGCCAGTCCGTACACTGAGTTTGTTTAAAATAGTTGCCTGCGTAAGCTGATTGTGAATTGCGAAGCAAGGTTACAAACAAGCTGCATGATGTTTTCTTTTACACCTTCTGGTACGCAAGAGGGGAATCTAAACATCATAACAACATACTTTCCCATTTCATTGTAAAATAAGGGACCATGATAAACGAGGGCTCAGTAAACGGTGACGCTGTTCTACATGACAAAAGACGAGTGTGGGATAAGAGAGCGCTCACCTGCGTGCACACCTGGTCCTGCAGCTCCGCCAGGCGGTGCGCTCGCTCCTCCTCGCTGTCCGAGCTGGGGCTGCTTTCGCTCTCTTCGCTCTCGCTGCTGGGCTCGCTCTCGGAGGTGGACGACGTAGACGAGGAAGAGGAGGACGAGGAGGACGAGGACGAGGTCGGGTGGCCGCTCAAGGACATGGCGCCGTGGTCCAGATGATGCTCATCCGGCATCTTGGCAAAACTGAACTCAAACACGTCCTGAAGACCAGAAGAGCGGGGAGGGATTCAGTTCCTAGAGTGCCTCTAATCTGCTTTCAAATCAGAATGCTCACTTGCAGCTTGCGTGCCATGCCCACAACGTCGTGGTCGGGGGGGTTGTACTTGTAGCAGTTGGAGAACATGAGTCGCACGTCGCTGGCGAACTGCTGAGCGTCTCGGTACTCTCGACCGTCCATCTTCCTCTGGTCAGGAGAGGCAGTAAGTTGAAGAAAAAAAACGAAATTACTCGGGTGTTCTCAAACACTCAGGAAGCAAACCCCCACCATGACAAAGAGCCCAGCATGTCACCTTGATGGTGCTGAGGTCCATGGGGCACTTGATGATGTCGTGATAGTCGTGTAAGCTGAGCGCCGCCGCGTCCACGGGCTTGTAGAAAGGCCAGGCATAGGCGGCGTGCTTCTTGGAGAGCATTTCCTTGAGCAGCCCGCTGCAGTACCTCATCAGGGGGCTCAGCCTGCCCTTCCGTGAGGGCTGGAGCTGGATGGAGTCCGGCAAGTCCTTCTTGGGGGGCTTGATGGGGCGGCCGCTGCCCACCCGCCGTCCGATGCTGGAGGTCATCGGTTGGAGCAGGACGGGGCCACCCGGGCTGTGCACCAGGCCCATGCCGGGCGGGGTATCCAAAGTTATGCCCCCCATGGGCGAAATGGAGTTCATGGAAGAGTCGTGGACCTGGCCCCCGTGGCCTCCCTTGCCCAAGCCCACCATGAGTCCGTGTCCGTCTGCCGACATGCCCACAGTCAAGCCCATGGTGGACGGAGTGGTGGTGTCCGCCTTACGCTTCACGCCCTTTTTCTACAAAACAAAACCTGACCTTTAGGGACATGAAAGTGTTGCATTACTTCCTGAGGGAAAAACAGCCGGTCGACCAGCGTGGCACCTTGGTGGTGGGCTGCGTGGGCGGCAAGCCCATGATGTTGGCAGGAGGCATTCTCTTGGTCAGCACAGTCTGGGGAGAGCTGTCCATCGTCGAGTCCCCCGTGTCCGAGGAGGACGGCGAGTAAGCCGACTGCGACACTGCGGGCACCTGCTGAGCCCTCATTGCTGGCAGACACATCGGAGACAATTCAGAGAGCACCGGAAGCACTCAGCGTCACAACATTAGGTACACTTGCGCAACCTTGTGGTTGGTGTGTGTGTGTGTGTGTGTGTGTGTGTGTGCGTGCGTGCGTGAACCCGGTTTGTCCAACGTGAGCGCCCCCGAGGCCATTGTTTTCCATCGGCCCGTGACACATTTTAAAAAGTTAACAAAACTAAAAAAAAAATCAGCATCAAAACTTTTAAAATGAATTGAGAAAAGTTGTAATTTTGCCAGAATATTGTGGCAATATGAGGAAAAAACAATTATAGTAACAAAGTTGAAATATTAGACTTTTTAAAGTCTTAATATTATCAGAAAAAGCAAACAAAGTTGTAATTTTTAGAAAATTAGGTGGCAAAAAAAAAAAAAGTCAAAATTTTACAAAAAAAGATATGAGACACATGAATTTGTCATTTTAGCAGCATAAAGTTAAAAAATTGAATAAATAATTACATACTTTTTAAAGCCGTAAACCTATGAGAGACAAAACAAAGTAAAGTTGTAATTTCTGGAAAATTAGGTTGTGGAAAAGTTATACCTGTAATGTTATAAGAATAAAGTAAAATTATAATTATAAAAAGTCATTATTATGCAAAAAAAAATTTACAAAAAGAAACTTGAAACACCTTGAAAGTAAAAAAAAAAAAAAAAAAAAACAGCAGAAATGGGAAGAAAAGCTGTAATTTTAGTCAAAATTTGACAGGAGAAAAAAATTCTATTGGAGGAAGAAGACAGAATTTTACGAGAATAAACTATTTTAGTTGCATAGAGTTGAAATATTACAGGATTTTTTTAAATTGAAAAATTCTGGGGAAAAAATCTAAGTAAAGTTGTGATTTTTGGAAAACTGATTTGGGGAAAAGTTAGGTTATGATATTACGAGGAGAAAATTTACAAAGATTAAGAGGGAGATTGAAACATTTGGGGGAAAAAACAGCAAAAATGAAGAAAAAAAAGAGCAAAGTTGATAAAATGGGGAAAGCTGGGATGCAGTTCTTCTTGAAATATATACATCTTCTTGACATGTGTTGCTTTACAAAATATCAAAGCGGCATCTTTTTGGTTTTTTGCCTGCCGTTCAAAACCCGCAGGACACTCACGGCTCGACATGCGGCCTCTTCCTCTGCTGTTTTTCTTGCGGGGAATGGCGGAGGCCAACTCCACTTCCTCCTGTGGCATCTGGGCCACCTTCTGGAGGAAGATCTTCTCCAAGGACTGGGCCATGAGCACAATGTCATCTGTCGGCTGGACCAACGAAAAGAAGATATTTTGTAGCGGCTACTGCTGTTGTCCCTCACGGTTGCCCAAGATGGAGTGTGGACCCACCTTGTTGTAAATGTAGCAGTTGGTGAACATGGTGTTGAAGTCCTGGATGCACTCACACGCGCTGCGGTAGTAGTTATTCTCCAGGCGCTTCTTGATGGTGCCCATGTCCATGGGTTGTTTGATTATTTTGTGATAATCCTGACATGCAGAGTCGGGATGAGAAGATTTGTGTGTGTGCGCGTGTGTGATGCTGACTGCACAAACTACGAAAGCAAAAGCTCACCGGTAAATTCAGCCTGTGGGCGTCCACCGGCTCGTGAAAGGGCCAAGCGAAGTGATGCTTCCAAAGGCACTTGAGCAAGGTCCTTTGGAGATACTGCAGCTGGTTGGTCACACGGCCCAGCCTGGAGGGGTCCTTGACGAGGGGCTGCGGCATGGCGGGGGAACCTTGGGGCATGGTGTGCGGCAGGGAGGGGCTCTCAAAATCCTCATAGAGCAGGGAGGGCTTGCGAATGCGTTTGCCGGTGCTCGTGTGCTGGTCCATCCCGCCACAGGGCAGCCCGACTACAGAACTTGGGTTGGGACAGAAGCAGGCAGACACGGAGATACACAGAAATGCAATAAAGTGTTACCTTTTACCCGTATACTTTCCAGCGACCGCAAAGAAACACACAAGAAAATGACAAAACGAAAGTCATGCGGAACGCTGATCATGCAAGGTGGGAGGAATTGTCTTTGTTCAAATACAATATTCCACCTCAGGATGAATCACTCACTAAGTCAGTAGCATTTTCACACTTTTCTATATCTTGTATTACTTACTACAGCATTAGCAAGATTTTGCACAAACAGTGTTTATGTGGGAAATGCTTACAGTAGAAGAAACCTAACGTCTTCATTACATCACATTAGTTCAGGGGAAGTGCTGCCCATACCGTCAAAAAAGCCCAACTCGAGCATCTCTACTTCTTCTTCTTCTTTTCCTTTGGGCTTATCCCTTCAGGGGTCGCCACAGCAAATCAATTGCCTCCATCTAACTCTGTCTTCTGTATCCTCTTCTCTTGCGCCAACTACCTTCATGTTCTCTTTCACTACATCCATAAACCTCCTCTTTGGTCTTCCTCTAGGCCTCCTGCCTGGGAATTCAAAACACAGCATCCTTCTACCAACATATTCACTATCTCTCCTCAGGACATGTCCGAACCATCTCAATCTGGCCTTTCTGACTTTATCTCCAAAACCTCTAACATGTGCTGTCCCTCTGATGTGCTCATTCCTGATCCTGTCCATCATGGTCACACCCAAAGAGAACCTCAACATCTTCATCTCTGCTACCTCCAGCACTGCCTCCTGTCTTTTTCTCAGCGGCACTGTCTCTAAACCAAACAACATCGCTGGTCTCACCACAGTTTTGTACACCTTTCCTTTCATTTTAGCTGAAAATCTTCTATCACACCCGACACTTTTCTCCACCCATTCCAGCCTGCCAGATAAGCCTGTAGATCTGGAGAAGCTTTCTCCAGATCTACAAAAACCCAATGCAGCGCCCTCTGACCTTCCCTGTACTTCTCAGTACAACAGATGCAGTATTTGCTTTGAGGATGTTGATTCTTTTTTGGGCATAAAACCGTACTGCTGCTCACAAATGCTCACGTTTGCCCTTAGTCTACTTCAACTACTCTTTCCCATAACTTCTTTGTATGGCTCATCAGCTTTTTTCCTCTGTAGTTGCTACAACTCTGCACATCTCCCTTGTTCTTAAAAATGGGCACCAGCACACTTCTCCTCCATTCCTCAGGCATCTTCTCATTATTTAAGATCTTGTTAATCAACCCGGTCAGGAACTCTATTGCCACCTCTCCTAGACACTTCCATACCTCCACAGGTATATCATCAGGACCGAGTGCCTTTCCATTCTTCATCCTCTTCAATGCCCTCCTCACTTCTTCCTTACTGATCTTTGCTACTTCCTGGTCCACAACAGTCACCTTTTCTACTCGTCGTTCTCTCTCATTTTCCTCATTCATCAACTCTTCAAAGTACTCTTTCCATCTTCCCATGACACTACTGGCACCTGTCGAAACCCTTCCATCCCTATCCTTCATCACCCTAACCTGCTGCACCTCCTCATTCCACCACCAAGTCTCCTTATCTACTTTCCTTCCAGATGACACACGAAGTACTCTCCTACCTGTCTCCCTAATCAGGGAGGATCTCTACTTCTAACCTTGCATAAACATGCGCGCTATTAAGGACATACGCTATATTACTACAACAAAAACAAAGAAAAAAGTACATTTTCATTCCATCAGCTTCTTTCTGGGCATCCTCACGTCTTTGAAGACGGACATCCCCTCCTAGACAGGGAAACGTCCGTGGAGTTACCAGAACTTGCATGATTTCTCCCATGCCGTTGTTTCTGGGGTTTGTGTGCATTGTTGGCATTTGCAGCATTTCTCCATTGCAAATGTTTATGGTGTTTTTTGTGTGTTTGGTTTTGAAGGTTTAGCCTCTGTGACCACCCTACCTGGCAATTAGCAATGCAAATGTTGGTCAGCACTTTTTTTTTTAACCTTAGTGAAAACTCATCAAATTATTAGCATATTGATGTGGCTAGCACTTCTGCTATTTGCATATTGGCGTGGCTAACTTAGAAAATCGTTAATTATACATAATACAGTAGCATAACAAAACCATTAGGAAATTCTTCATTTGGGCTTCCGGTAGCAAGTAGTCACGTGGTGCGCAGGCCCCGCCCCTCGTGTTTGTAAACACCGCTTCAACAATGACAAGGCGCCGATGCGTTCGGGGGAAGGGTCATGATAAATGAAGCCAAAACAAGCCAAAAGTCAGTCAATTACTTCTACATTTCATATATTACATTTAATAATAATAGTAATAACAAACAATAGCAATTCATGTCACACACTTGAAATAGAATAAAAGTCTCAGTCACAAATGTGTTTGATTTGAAGAGTTAGCTGCGGATTAGCGGTGCCCTCGTAGCCTTGGAGGGGCGACTGAACGATGAATAGAGAGCAGCCGGGGTTGCAACTGTCATCCGCGGCTCCTCTCCACCACCGACCCTGAGGGTAAGGCACGTCCGAGTAAGGGGTGCTGGAGGGCAGCCATGTCAAGGCAACTCTGACGGCTAGCGAGGCGAGCGGTTGCCGGACATGCTAGCGCTAGTGACGGTAACTAGGGGCATAATGCTAGGCTGGCGTTCGGCGCTAGCATCCCTCCCTGGCAGTGAAAACATATCCACAGACAGGAACCGACAAACCGCTGACGTTACCTTCCGTGCGCCGGATTGAGGGCCGCTTCCATCGGCTTTCGTGTCGCTACGAGCCAGTCAAAGGCGGCTGGGCTGTCGCCGCGGCTCGCCGGGGGATGGAGGCGGACGACGCAGCGAGCAGCAACGCCTCACTGAAATGGCGCCCTAACTGCTTCCGCTTGTGGCTTGCCCTATAAAAGCCCCGCTCGGCACGAGCGCCCACTTCCTGTCACGTTGCCAGGCGACTCCGCGCGCCGATTGGCTGCGGCCACACGTCAGTCAACATCATAAAGTAACACGCCCAGAGACGCCAGCCTGGAAGTTCCGTAGCGTTTGATGTTAGCCACCTAGCTAGTTGGGCGATACAGCAGCACAACCGATACCAGCTGTACAGACTCGGTCCGATACTGATAGTTTTGATCAGAATGAAACCCAGGAGATAGATTCTAGACAAATACAAAATATCAATTTGTGAACAAATTGAACAAAACAACAAGAACAAATCCATATGTACTTTATTCCGACTCAACAAGGGTACAATTTGCGTTTGTAAAAAAAAAACAAAAAAACATTTATTGTAATGTTGCAGTAATGTCGGGTGAGAAACACAAGCGCCAGACCTGATCGCCAAAACAACAGTGTTGAATCATCCCACAACAAGCGCAATCATCCCTACTGTTGCGGCCGTAACCCCCACCAAGCTAACTCCCTTAGCACCCAAACACATTTACAGCGACACACGTCTTATTTATTATTTATTTTTCTCCTATTACATATACTATATTTGGTAACAGGAGTGTAAAGATGACTATAGGGGTGTTATTTCCTGTCTACAGGGCTCTAATAATGTTCAACTGTATTTAGAAGGTCGTAAACATGTTCCCTATCTAAGAGGATGGAGAAGACAGGGTTAGACAGAGGCAATTGATTCGCTGTGGGGATCCCAGAAGGGATAAAAGGATAAAAGCCAAATATTCCTTTTAAAAATACGGAACCCTACTTTGCGAAAGTTCTCTGATCCCAGTCAGGTCCGATAAACACGGCAATACTGAAGGCACTGCCTCCGTATGTCCACGATCTCAGCGCGCCTCCTTTGTCACCAGCTCAGCGTAACGGCCGCCCCCTTTCAGCAGCTCGTCATGGCAACCCTCCGCCTCCACCATCCCGTTGTGGAGGACGACGATGTGGTCGGCCTTCTTGGCGACGCTCATCTTGTTGGAGATGAGCAGCACAGAGCACTCCTTGCCTTGGCTCAGCAACGCCCGGTAGACCTGTTGGGTGCAATCGCCACAAGTGCCGCGTTACACGGGAGGACGGCCCGCAGGAGGCGCTAAAAAGTTGTTATTGTAGCGTCTACAGATGCTAGAGCAGGGGTGTCCAAAGTGCAGCCCCCACCCGTTTTTTTATCCCCCCAACACATTCTAAAAACACTACAAAATAAGGAAAATCCATAATTTTACAAGAACAAAGTCAAAATATTAAGAGAAAATCCCCCTTTACATTAGCCAGTATAGAAGATATTATCAGAGAGATTATGACATAACTAGGATAACATAGACTCACACATTAGCAGTTCCTTGTTTTTTTATTTCCTTAAAATGCTTTACACTCATATTTCCCAACACAGTAGACAGAGTAAAAGTAAACAAGCCAATGTAAGACGTGAATAAAACTCCCGCTCGAGCAGTGTCACAGTAAATGCGTTCCCTAAGGAACCTAATGAGGAGTCTGTTTCGCTGAATTACTGACACCTAGTGGGCAATGGAGAATACTACATTCACAATTAGAACGCTTCTTCTGCCATGTATTTGTATTTGAGTTCATTTAGTTAGTTCTTTTAGCAATTTGTTATGCAAGAATAAATACAGTTTGCCTAAATAATTATTTACTAACAATAGCCCCCATTCAACCACGAAAAAGTGATCATTAATTAATTATGTTTTGGAAAACCGTGATATTTCAACTTTATTCTCAAATAATCTTTGTAAATTTTGTTCTTGCAATATTATAACTTTTCCCCTCACCTAATTTTCCAAAAATGACATTATTTTATAATGTTTCACACCTTATTACAACTTTTAAAAGAATTAAATTTTTTTCTTGAATAAAAATATTCAAGAAAAAAAAGTTTAGTCTTTTTTTCACAATAGTATACGACTTTCTTTCTCTTAATATTTTGACTTTATTCTCGTAAAATTACAGCAAATTGACATCTATTCGAACTTCTTGTAAATTTTTTTGCTCATAGCTGGACTTTTTTCCCCATAATGTGGTCACTTTTTCCTCACCCTAATTTACCAAAAATGACAATAATTTTGTCTTATTTTCATAATATTAAGACTTTAAAAACTAAAGACTTTTTCCTTGAATATTTCAACTTCATGCTACTAAAATGACGCCATTGTCCTCATAATATACAATTTTATCCTAAAATAATTTTTTAAATATTTTGACATTATTCCTGTAAAATTACTGCTGAGTGTCCATTTTTGCTGTTGTTGGTTTTCTTGTTATATGAAATTTTTAGAGTGTGCTGTGGGCCAGTAAAAAAAAAAAAAAACACACAGCAGCAGTGCACCCCAAAGCCGCACTTGGGACACCCCTGCTATTATTAAGTCAAGCAGCTTTCTAAAACGGATCGAGTCGGAACCTCTAACCTGATGTTCGTTTTCCGTGTCCAAGTCGCTGGTGGCGTTGTCCAGTATCAAGACCTTGGGTCGTCGGATCAAAGCCCTGGCGATGGCAATACGTTGTCTCTGCCCTCCGGATAACTGCGCCCCTTTCTCGCCAGCGTCTAACCAACAGCAGATTATCGTCACTCATTAAAGCGCTCAAACTCTTCCGCGCCGGGGCCCGGGCTCCGGTCCGCACCTGTGTCGTAGCCCTTGGACAGCGCCGAGATGAAGTCGTGGGCGCTGGCGAGGCGGGCGGCTCGGTGCATGTCATCGTCGCCGGCGTCGCAGCCGTACTTGATGTTCTCCCACACGGGCCGGGCGAACAGCAGACACTCCTGGCTCACCACCGCAATCTGACGACAA
>QODF01000190.1:88065-150900 GCA_024372805.1 Oostethus manadensis
TGATGCGCCCGGGTTTTATTTCCAGGGAAACGTTCTGGTTGAAGAAGAGAGGGAAGGGTACGTGATGAGCACGTCAGGGGAACCTTTCCCTGCAGCCTGCACCTCAGCTTTGTTTTTTTTAAATTATGTGTTATTACATTTCACCCCTTTCTCGTCTTTAGGCTCTTTTATCCCCGCTTTTTGCTGCTGTTGGTTCGCTCCATATTTGGAAGAAAAAACAAGCTGCGGGCTGCAAAAGGCTCCCGGACTGCACTTTGGACACCTTTTTCCTGGAACGTTTTCCACTGCATATTGAAAAATCAAAGGTTTTGTTTGTTTATTTATAATTTTATTTTGTAAAAATGCAAAAATATATATGTATAAATAACGTAGCTATTTTTGCTTTAAAAAAAAATTATAAATAGAAATACAAAAATTACAAACATACAAATTTTTGTAAAAAGGCGCACTTTGGACACCCCTGTCCTAGACCTTTTTCCACTGCATATTGAAAAATCAAAGGTTTAATATATTTATTCATTTTCATTTTAATTTGTAAAAATGATGATAACTATATATATAAATAACAGTGCTATTTTTGCTTTTTTTTTTAAAACAAATTTTATAAATACAAATACAAAAATTACAAATACAAATGTTTGTAAAAAGGCACACATTGGTCACAAAACATTTTACTGAAAATAAAAGGTTTTATTTATCTAGCTTTTATTTCTTTTTTTTCTTTATTTTTTCCCATTGCACAAAAAAACAGCACTATTATTTGCTTTTTCATTTTCTAAAAATTATTTTGCATTTTAGTAAAAAGGCGCACTTTGGACACCTCATTGAATACTGAAAAATCATTCTTTTTTAATCTGTAAAAATAAAAATAAAAAAATCTATTTTTCTTTATTTTTCTTTTTTGTAAAAAAGCTTTAAAAAATGGCTTTAATTTTTTCCATATTCTATCTATAATATGCGTCAGGCCACTCAAAACGAGCGGCTGGGTCACAAAAGGCCCCACGCTTTGGCGTTCCTTGTGCCAGAATGACTCCTACACCAAGATTATGCGTACTGAAAAATAAATGAAACGTGTTTATCTTTTTTTTTTTAAGGCTGCCTTTATCCGCATTGTTTTCCCCATTTTTCCCTGCGCTTTGGACACTCTTTTCCCACTGTATGCTGAAAAATTTAAATTGTTTTTGTAATTGTTTAATGTTGTATTTTTGTAAAAAGGCTTTAAAACTGGCTCTACGTTCCCATTTTTGCTGTTTTTTTGTGTTTCATTTTATTTCTACAATATGCATCGGACCACTGTAAACAAGCGGCGGGTCACAAAAGGCCCCCTGACCACACTTGGAATGACTCCCACACCAAGAATATGGTCAGCACTGATTCATTCAAATCTAAACGTATGCTAATGTATTTTCCTTTTTGCTCTTTGTTACATTTTGAAAATTTGTTTTGCTAGGTTTCTTGTTTCACTCTATTTTTAGATTGCAAAATAGGAAAAGCAAACCGGGGGCACTTTGGACAACCTTGACCTACATATTTTTTCCCGCTGTTTTATGGAATATACTTCAAAATGAACGTTTTCTTTTATTTGTACAATATTCCACAAGCCTGAGGTTGCAAAATGGCGCGCGGACAGCAGTGTGGGCAACATTGTCCTACATCAGGGGTCTCAAACTTGCGGCCCGCGGGCCACAAATGATATTTAGTGGCCCCCACCTTAATTTGATAGTTAAATGTTAGTGCGGCCCTCGAGTTTTATATGAATGGCACTTTTTACAGTGTTACCTACCAATCACGGTGGGGTATATGGCGCTCAGGGGCGTGACATCGACCGGGCTTGATGCAAGCAGAGAAACATTTTTCAATGAGCGAAAAACTGATCATTATTACTAGTTTTGCACACAACGTCTTTACACCAGTGTCCTTGTTTATCTTTTGTTAAAAAAAAAAAGACGTCTGCTAAGATTTGATTTTTAAACATTTTAAACTTAAATTACGCGCGCGTGTATGTACCTGGGCAAGTTGAGTTTGAGACCCCTGTCCTACATCCTTTTTCCACTGGAGGGGTGCATTCTGAAAAATCAAAAAATCTGGGTGGCCGCATGTATTATGTTTTTTTTATAAAAAGGCTAAAAAAAATGCTGAAATTGAAACTACTATTAACGAGCACGTCACCAAAAAATGGTCAGCAATCAAATATTTACACATATTTTTACACTTGCGTTTTGGTTTTTTAATCGTTTTCTTGTATTTTTAAATGTGCCACAGACCAAGAGTCTGAAAATGGCCCCCAAGCCGCACTTCGGACACCACTGCCGTAAGTCATGACCGACCGAGCCAGCTAACCTTGAGGACGAGGCTGTCGTCATCCGCGTCGCCCGAGTAGGCGAAGGTCACGTTCTTGAACTCCACGTGTCCCTCGAGGCTCTCCGGGGCCAAGCTTCCCTCGGGGGGCACTCGGGGTACCCGGTCCAGATACTCGAAGATCTTCTCGGAGGCGCCGACGGCCTTCCTCACCTCCGGGTAGGAATGCATGAAGGCCTGCGGAGGATCCGGCGTTTGAAGGCGCGACAACAAGCGCACGAACGCGGGCGAGACCTCACCTCCACGGCAGAAGCAAACTGCAGCTCGTAGAGGACAAACGAGACCAGCTCTCCGCTGCTGACCGTCCCCCTGGTCACGAGCATCCCCCCGTAGTACAGAATGCACACTTTCATGGCCAAAGTGCTCAGCTGGGAACATGAATGGGCAAAACAATCAAGAGTGGCGTTTGCTTTCTAGCATGTACAGTACAGCCAAACTTTTCCACAGGATGCAACCTTTATATAATATTATTTTTATAGATATATATTTTTAAAACGCATCCCAGCTTCGTGATGCAGGAGAAAAAGCATTTTATTAGTAACAACTTTGCTCTTTTTTCACTCATTTTTGCCATTTTCCCCCAAAATATTTTAACGTCCTTCCTCTATAATCTTTGTATTTTTTTCTGACTATAGTCCCATAATATTTACACTACTTTTTCCCCACTGTTTCTCATCATTTGACTACGTTTGAAAAAAGAACACCCATTTTTCTTGTCAATATTTTAATTCTATGCTACTAAAATGGTACATGGATGGAGTTTCTCTCATAAAATTTGACCTTTATTCTTGTTAGAATACGACATTTGTTCTCTTTTTTAAAACTTTAGGAAACATTATATTTCTGCAACTTAATTTTCTCACACTTACAACTTAGATTTTGTTTTCTTTTTTACTACCTAAAAAAATAATTTATTTTCAAGTATTTAAATTATATTCTACTAAAATGACCATTTTTTCCCTCATAATATTCTGAGTTTATCTTTCATTATATATTATATATATATTATATTTCTCATTATAATATTTTGAGTTTATTCTCACAAAATTTCAGTTATTTTTTCATTCTGCTCACCTTTCTTCTTGTAGGTGTTCTTTATGTAATATTATGACTTCATTCCCAAAACGTTTTCACTTTATTCTTGTAACATTACATTTTCTGCAACCTAATTGGGCAAAAATGAGTATTATTATTTTTATTTATACATATATATCTTGTATATTGTTATTTTTATATATATTAGTTTTTAAAACTGAAAAAAACATATTCTTTCATTTACAAATAAATCTTTTAGATTATTTTCTGAAACTGGAACTTTTTTTTCCCTCTCTGACTTTTTTCTCTTTAAATATTTTGACTTTATTTTGATAAAATGTCTGATAAAAATAAATATTTTTTCATTTCTGCAGTTTCAATTTTCTTCTTGTAGGTGTTCTTTTTGTCATATTATGACTTTATTCCCCCCGTTAATATTTATTATGTATTTATTATTTGATAATACACCGTTTCCCCAACCTTATTTTCCAATTAGAAACAATTACAACTTTATTTTTTCTGAGTTTATCTGGGAAACTTTTTTTCCTTAATATTTTGACATTATTCTCATAAAATTACAGCTATTATTTTTCATTTCTGCTGTTATTTTATTAGTAACTTTTTTCTTGTAAATGTTCTTTTTGTAATATTCTGACTTTATGCCCATAAAATTCAGATTTTATTCTTGTAACATTTCATTTTCTGCAACCTAATAATTATTAATTTTACAACTTTAAAAAATGACAACTTAATTACAACTTTAAAAATTACATAAAATTACATAAAAACAAAAGTTGCAGTTTTAGAGAAAGTGCAGCAGAATGCGGGTTTTTTTTCTCATAATATTTTGACTTTATTCTTATTAAATGAAAGCAATTTCAGCTTTCTTCTTGTGCATTTTATTTTCCTAATATTATGACTTTTTTCCATTAAAACATTTTTCACAAGCTAATTTTCAAAAAATGATTATTCTTGTTGTTTTGTTTGCCTTTTTTAAAATTCCAAAATATTTCTTTTTAAATAATCTTGGTAAATGTTCTTATTGTGATATTATGACTTCAAAACAAATATTGACAAATATTCCTAAAATTACAACTTTATTCAGTTGTGCTTGTTTCTCATAATGTTACGACTTAAAAAACATTTGTTCTCATATAATATTACATAAATTACAATTAAACATAATAATATAATATTTCACCTTTTTCTACTAAAATGAAGTTATTTTTCCTTATAATATTACGACATTATTCTCCTAAAATTGGGACCTTTTCTTGTTAGATGTTCATTGTTAAATGATATTTTTAGAAGGTGCCGCGGGCCGTACTTTGGGCACGGCCGATACGTGCGGACACAAATGGCGGCATTCCACTCACGCTGTTGGCGGACACGGTAATCCCGTAAACCGCCGCCTCCATTTTGAGCAGGGCGTAGGTGTCCTCAATGGCCTTCCTGTAGCGCTCTGTCTCTCCGTCCTCGTTAGCAAAACTCTTGACTGTCTTGATGCAGGAGAAGGTTTCTGTGGCCACCTGGTTGCCTTTAGCCACAGACTCTTGGACCTTCACCGACAGCGCCTAAAGACGGGAGAGGACGTCTTAGACTTGTGTGGTTTTTTGTCACGGCCGGTATCGGGACGGCGCTCACCTGACTGAAGCGCCCGATGAACTTGGGTATGACCCAGATGACGGGCAGCCCCATGCAGGAGAGCAGCGACAGCTTCCACGACTGCGTCACCATGAAGTACAGGAGGAAGAAGAAGCGGGCCGTGTACCACATGACCAGGCTGAGCTTCTCACTCAGCGCCTCGCTCAAGTCGTCCGTGTCCTTGGTGATGCGGGACACCAGCTCACCTGCGAAGGCAGCAGCGATACGTGCGGCGTCACGTCTCATCGCGTTCGCGCCGGATTGCGCCACCCACCTGTGGTGGTGGCGTCAAAGAAGGCGATGTCCTGCTTCAGCACCGCTTGGAAGACGGCGCCCTGCACCGCCGTGTGGATACGCCGCATGGTGGAGATGTACACCAGGTCGCCAATAAACTCCTGCACCGCGCTGGAACACGTAGAATACAACAAACGCAAAATGGGATCTTGCGTTTGTCAGCTGCTTCCATGTTTTCTTAATTGCTTTACCTGGCAGCAGTCATTACTCCCATGATCATGATGGCCTCGTAGAAAGCGTCGGGCGCCTCCTGGTTCGTGATCCAGTCAGTCACACGGCCCGTGTAGAGCGGGACCGCCATCTCGCCTGCAAAGACGTTACACCAAGTAAGCCCTTTTCCCGATTTCATGCCAGGAAAAAAACATCTTTCAAAACAGTATGGCATTCATCATTGTTGTGTAATACCACATTGGTCCTCTAGGGGCAATGATGAGCACACAAGTGTCCTGGGGCGGGCACCATCTTTTAACATTTTCTTTTACATACTTAAAATAAATAATAATAGTTTATAGTTACAACAATAACGACAGAATTAATGAATCCCAGTTTTTATTTATTTATTTAATATATTACATTAATAATAATTAAAAAATACAGAAAAAGTCTCCCCAACTTTTTGAAAATTAGGAAATAAAAATGATATAAATACAGATAAACTCCTTACCTTTTTGAATTAGTAAAAAATTTGTAAATAATAAAAAATAAATCATAATTTAAAAAAAACAGTTACATTGTTTTTTTTAATTTTAAAAGTTTATTTAAATAAACCAGTAACCATAATTAATCACTTTTTTAATTGGTTATAAAAACAATAAACTCAGTTTTATTCTGTAAAAATAAATTCTTATCTTTGTAATTAATAAAAATAAATATATTTAATTAACTGTAATTAAAACAAACGGAATAATTCCTCATTTTCTTATTCAGTAAAAAAACTCTGACTCAGTTACAAAAAAGGTTTAATTCATTTAAAATAAGTCTTTTTTTTAATTTGTTAAAAAACTATTATCATAAATCAATTCAGTACAAAAATACTCACCTTTTTAAATCATTAAAACATTTAATTACATTTAATTAAAACAACAAACGCAAAAGAATTTGTCGCATTTTAAATTACTTTAAAAAACAATATTCAGTTTCAGTCAGTAAAAAAATTATTTTTTAAATAATTTTTGTTTTAATTGTATTTAATTGTAAAATATTTTACTTGCAGTAATAAATTTTTAATTTTAATAGATTCATTATTAATTAAATGAAAACTAATGCAAAAACAAAAAAAAACTTACATTTTCAATGAGTTAGAACAATGATAATCATAGATGTATTACATATAATATCAATAAATACAGAATGTAATACGCACAACAGTTTTGTTCTATTTGAAAAAAACACCCCAAAAAAATCCTAGTTTTTTCCTCACCTACAATTTTATTAAATTAAAACAAATCCAAAAAATATGTTTTAAATTAGTCTAAATAATAACCCCGGTTGTATTACATAAAAAAGAAATAAAATGCTAATAATACATGCTAATCATTTTTAAATGCTTATAGTTATATGATCGTATTTAATAACACTTTTGTTCATGAAACAGGCTAAAACGTATCCATTGTAGGTCAAGACATGTCGCTGTGTATTTTTCAGCTTTGCATTGTCGGCGAGAAAATTAGCGTGTTTAGCATTCACATAAAAAGGGCACCGCGCTCTCCATGATAGCCCGCGAACGTACTTTCAGGTACGGCAAAGGTAAACGAGCACGCCGCCTCGCTTACCGTAGGAGGAGAGGAGTACAAGGATCAGCACGAATACAAATCGTCCGAGATAAGGTCGCATGAATCCAATCAGTCTCCTCAGAGACGACCCGACGTCCTCCTTGGGCTTCTCCTTTGCGCTGGCGGACGCCCACAGCGAGACGTACTGACTCCAGTAGATCCACGCCACTGCCGTCACCACGTATCCCTGCGACAACTGCAACAACACAAGCCCCTTGAATAGGCGGAGCTCGGCGGAGCAGTGCCCCACCAGATCAAACCTCCAAAGTCGGGCACGATTCCATTTCCAATCTGTTCCAGGGTCGTATTGTGGACTTCCTAAGACCTTTAGAAGTCACATTTTAACATTACTGCCCGTCATCAAGTGTAAAAAGAAGTGAAGCGCTGGGAAGACATCTGACATTTGATTTGTGTGTGCAATTGACATTGTTCATTACTGATTCTATGGTTATTGTCACACCTTGCCTTCACTGGTATCCCAAAGCCAAAAAAAAAAAAAAAAACAAAAAAATAAATTTTTTTTATATCAAATACAGAGCAATACTTTTCAATTTCGGCCGACTCACCCTTTCCCAGGAGTGCCATCCACACGCCTCCTCCTCGGTGGACCACCCCAGCCCAGAGAGGAGGGCGATGTAGACCGGGAGGTGCAGGCAAAGCACCAACAGGCTGCTCGCCCACAAGAAGCCTCCCCCGCAGGAGGCGGAGGTTGCTAGCAGGAGGCCGGCCCTGGTCAGCCCTCCCGCCCAGAGGGCGAGGAGCGGGTGACCGTGCAGGAACGTCGAGAGCTGCAGGAGGCGCAGGACGCGCACCACGCAGACGTCCACACACAGCAAGAAAAGCGGGAAGAGGAGGCGGCTCCGCTTGTGCATCATCCGCCACGTCTGGAAAGTGCAATGAACAGCTAGAGGAAGTTTATTTATGTATAAGTTTATTTAATATTATATTTATATATATATATATGTATATATTATTACACAAAAAATGCATTGCCCTCTCGCAACCAACGTGTTTTTGTCCAACCGTGTTTTACGTCACATGCAAATGACAGGCAAATTAAACGATGGCGTCATCTCGCGACTTCCAGGACAGCCAATAGCTAGCCTTCTTACTGAAAAGTCTGCAACAACGATTCCCTTCTTTCGCTGTGGCGTTTTCGTAGCCTTTCATAACGCGCTCCGGGTAGCTGATAAGAGTTTGATATGTGGGTGTCTTTTTCTCTTCCTCCTCGCGGAATGTCTGTAGAACATTTGGTGAAAACAGCAGACAAAATGTCTCGATACAGTAGGAAAGCGCCACACGGTCGACGCCATGATTGCTTACTTTTGAGCTCGGGGACGTCACAAAAAAGGAGCGCTCGATTTGCTCACCTTAGCCCAGCACACGCGCCACACAGATATAAAATTGACTAATTAAAAAAAGACGATTTTTTTTCCCTCAGCTAGCAAAAGTAAGTGACGCTACAGGACACACTTCCGGTCATAGCTCGCCTCCGCATAGCGAAAATTAGAATGTAATTCATTTAATTGCAATCTTCAGCATTTGCCCATCTCTTCCTACACAAATAGAGGTTTAAATGCATACTGTAACTATAGAAGCAAGTTGTCATTTCCGTGATGGGTATTCGCTTCGTCTTTTCAAAATAAAATGCTGACATCTGGTCCGAGCTGGTGTTGCTGGAAACATTTATCTTGGAGTAGGGGTACTCAAAAGGAAATACATTGATTAGCCATAAATCAGATTCTTTCACTTGTGTGCACTGATTGCCCTGTAAGTAATCAGTCATGAGTCCGAAACCCCCAATGGGCTGCTCTTAGTTTGAAGTTTCAACACAAACATCCGCCCTGAACACGGAAGTAGCCGACGTTTTTTTGTTTGTTTAACTTCTTTAAAAAACAAACTTTATTGACAAACGAAGCATGAAGGGCTCACGACATTTTCACACAACAGCTGGGCAGTATTATAACAGGAATTAAAAACAAAACAAAAGGTAAAGTAGCGAAGCACAATGTGAAATGTCAAAAAAGTTGTTTTGAACCCATCTTTTTTTTTCCACGTGGAGAAATCTCCATATGGACTTAATCGGGCAATACGAAAGTAATTTACTGTTAAACGCAGAATCTCGCTGAATTATTGCGGATGAAACGCTGTCATGGTCAAGAGAGCTAACGTTTATCTTAAATAGAAGCTAACGGCCGTTAGCTTGGTTTAGCAGAGCATGCTGGGGCTCAACTCAGGCTGGGTGAGTACATTTTCCACTCCGTTGTTTGACCCCTTTAATGTAAGGAGCGTTTTTTTCCAGGGCCCCCGCTGACGACGTGCCAGTTTTTTCTTATCCCCTACAATCGCCACTCGCAAAACACACACACATCACACTTCCGGCCATGTCTAATTGTGTAAACAAAAGTGTCCTAAAAAAATATCTTACATTAATAATGCAGCTGGAATTGCACGGGTGACCAAATTTTCCGTGATCATGAGCTTTTTGGAGATTTCGGAGCATACCATTAGAAAAGTTTCCGAATTGCTAGGCAAAAGTGGCCAGTGACGCATCGCAGCAATAAATGTGTCCGTTTTTGCACTGAATTCACGGACATTGTATTCACCGACCCCCAGAAGCTCCCATTCGATGCTGGTAAAAGAAGTGTCAAATGTGAACTATTTTGAAAATCCAAACGGAATGTACGGTACAGTGATAATGTAAACAGCTCGTGCTTTCGATTTCATTTTTTTTTAGGCAAATAATACTTATTTATCTACTTACATACTTATATTACAATATAAGACAATATCATACAATTGTTTGAGCAAAAAAATGTGAATAGAGTAAAAATAAGTAATAAAAGCAAAAACTAAATGTGCTCTTATTTCAAAGATTGGACTTTTTGCCCCCAACAACATATTTGTGGACAATAAATATAATTATTTAATACAAGAATTCATACATCATTAATAAATACAACAGAAATATCGACCTTACCGCTTACTGTGCGTCTTTTGGGGTTTTAAGTGTTCACTTTCGTTTCCTCGGCGTTTCTTCGAAACGAGGGCGCTCCGGTGAAACGCCAATGGCGTTACACACGAGAAGTTTGTTTTTTTATTACATGATGACATGATTTCATTCAGGAAAGGTCAGTATTGACGGCAATGTACTTACTGTCAACAATGCAGAGGCTTTACGGGGCCGATTAGGAGCGCAAGTGTTTGGAATTAAACACAAACGGCCGCTATCGTCTCGGATTAACTCTCAACCTGCAGCTTCTTCCCTTCCGACGTCGACTGTCCTGTAAATGCTCGTCAAAGTGAAAGCGAAAGTCACGCGTCACTCATATAGCCGCAATGTGTCCAACAGCGACCCCACATGGCGACCTGAGGTATGCACCCTGTATGTCTGCTGTAAGTAGCTGCTGCTTTCAGGTGTTTCTTTCATTGAATTGCTATTTTTCTGTTGCGATGAGAAGGTATGCACACCAACACATATAAATATTGCATTTGAAGATCTTATTTTTGATGACGTAAAAGTAATATATGTCTCTAACAGGGGTGTCAAACTCCAGACCCTGCAGGTTTTCCTCCGAGTTGGTCACTAAAGCAAAAGATTTTAAAGATCAGCGCCACCTGCAGTTTGAGAGAAGGAGCTCGTCGATTAAAATCACCTGCCGGAGAAACCGGTTGGAGGGAAAACCTGCAGTGTCTCCGCCCTTCGTGACACATGTGCTCTGGAGTCGGTTTACCGGCACATAAAAGCGCTTTAAAATTTAATAAATTCAAGCATCCCGGCTAGAGTTTGGAAAACACGGTCCCATTACACTACTGTGGCACAGTATAATATGGGAACTGTAAAAACGACAACAGTGGGCGGAGTACGCAGCCATGAGGGATGTCTTTCAAGTTCAGTAAGCCAAATGTTTATGCTACTTTATTCATATTTTTAAACTACATTTTTTAATTTAAAAAAATACAAGGGACATCACATATGTTTGGTAGACCTGTGTTTGTATTAATGTAAGGAAAATCAAAAGTTAAACCAAGCTTTCAGATCAAACTAAATTAATTTGAATTTTGTCAACTGAATTTTGTATATATTTTTTCCATTAAATAAAAATTTATAAGCAAAATCCATGTGTTTTGAAGTTATTTAAAAAAAAATACATAGTTAAAAAATGACTTTGCTAAAATATCATGTTTACTTTAAATTCTGTGCAGATAAATTTGATGTTTAAAAATTCACCTACCATTTCTGGAAAATGGTGACTGAATCATATTGATTGTCTATCTGAGAGCCATCCGATCAGGATCAAAGCGCATAGTCATGTGACACAGGTCTGACAAAACTAGAAGTGTATAAGCGTTGAATTTTTTTCAAAAACAAAATTGTTTTTTTAAACCGAATTTGTAAGCAGAAATTTTGCTCATAAATTTGTATTTCATGTTAAATTTATTTCAATTGCTCAAAATGCAAAATAAATGAAGTTACATGAATTAAGAGCGTGAAAAAAATGTGTTTTGAATTGCTCAAAATGCAAAATAAAGTTACATAAATTAAGAGCGTGAAAAATGTGTTTTGAATTGCTCAAAATGCAAAATAAAGTTACATAAATTAAGAGCGTGAAAAAAATGTGTTTTGAATTGCTCAAAATGCAAAAGAACGTTACATGAATTAAGAGGGTAAAAAATGTGTTTTGAATTGCTCAAAATGCAAAAGAAATAAAGTTACATAAATTAAAAGCGTGAAAAAAATGTGTTTTGAATTGCTCAAAATGCAAAAGAAATAAAGTTACATAAATCAAGAGCGTGACAAAAATGTGTTTTGAATTGCTCAAGATGCAAAAGAAATAAAGTTACACAAAGTAAGATCGTGACAAAAATGTGTTTTGAATTGCTCAAAATCCAAAAGAACGTTACATAAATTAAGAGCGTGAAAAAAATGTGTTTTGAATTGCTCAAAATGCAAAAGAAATAAAGTTACATAAATTAAGAGCGTGAAAAAAATGTGTTTTGAATTGCTCAAAATGCAAAATAAAGTTACATAAATTATGAGCGTGAAAAAAATGTGTTTTGAATTGTGCAAAATGTAAAAGAAAGTTACATAAATTAAGAGCGTGAAAAAAAATGTGTTTTGAATTGCTCAAAATGCAAAAGAAATAGTTACATAAATTAAGAGCGTAAAAAATGTGTTTTGAATTGCTCAAAATGCAAAAGAATGTTACATAAATTAAGAGCGTAAAAAATTTGTTTTGAATTGCTCAAAATGCAAAAGAAATAAAGTTACATAAATTAAGAGCGTGAAAAAAATGTGTTTTGAATTGCTCAAAATGCAAAAGAAAGTTACATAAATGAAGAGCGTGAAAAAAATGTGTTTTGAATTGCTCAAAATGCAAAAGAAATAAAGTTACATAAATTAAGCACGTGAAAAAATGTGGGTAATAAAATATAAAGAAATAAACTCGCATACTTTAGCACACGACGGCTGCGAAGCTTCGGACGTGGTGAGTCACAGACGGTCATCGCCCTCCTATTCTTCTGCACACAGTGGCAGGAAGTTGTCCAGATATCCGCAAGGCCTCGAGAAAAAAAATAAAAAGGTCCGGTGAATAAAAGTGGGCTGAGTGGTTCTTTTAGAAGGTGTTGGTGGAGGCTGTGATGAAAATGTCCTCAAATGCAACTTTGGACTGGTAAACGATCGCAGTTACAGACGTGGTACCAAGCAGCTGGACCCGACTTCTTCTGACTGGGAGAGACATGAAGATGCTGGCACTGCGCATGTTTCTTCTACTGGGACTGAGCTGGACGACCCAAGGTGGGTCCAAATTTGAAAATGTGGGGAACTTGGTAGGACTTGGGTGACTTCTGTCAGGATTGAATAGAAATATTAATAAAAATAGATGCAACTATATATATTTTAACTATCTTGTCTATCCAAATAAGAACAGCATGTTTTTCTAAATTTTATATTTAATCTAAATATATATATTTAAATTTAAATTAAAATATAATTCATAATTAACACATTTTAATGTATTCTTGTTCAATTCTTACTGCAGTAAATTCCATCAAAACATTTAAAATTGTAATTTGAATTTAAAAAAATGCAAAAATTAATTAACAAAAGTGTTAAAAAAACCTACTTCAAATATATGTATTTATAATAAACTAGATATATTCTTTAGATGTGATTAAAAAATAAAAAGTGCCAAAAATATATATTTTGGGTAAGTCATTTTACAATTAAAAAGTAACCGGAATGAAGGTAAATGTGAAAAAAAACAGAGGTATTATTTTGACATGTTTCAAAATATTAATATATATATATATAGATATTCATTTTAATTAATAGCATTTTTCAAAATTGTATATTTAATCTTAATATTTTAGAACATTTCAAATAAAATGTATTAGCTATTGTATTCAATTGAATTAATGTAAAAATTGCATTTAAATAAATAAAACAATACATGTAATAAATGCTATTACTTGCATTTTTTAACTGAACAAAAAAGTATAACAAAACATACATAAAACATAATTTTTTTGTAATATATATTAGATATATTTTATATTCTAGATATAATGAAAAAATAAAATGAGAAATCGTTTTACAAATAAAAAAAAAAAAACGTTTAGGTAACTAAGAAAAAAATGCAATAAAATATTTAAATAAAATTTAATCTTTAAATTAAAAAGAACAAAATAATAACCATAAAGTGAAAAAAAGTGAAATAATAAAAATTGGATGTGGCATTTGACAAAAAAAACCCCTTCATTTTAATAATTGTGTCCAAAAAACATTACAGTGTGAAGAGGGAGGGTAATATTAATTGTAAACATGTTATAATCAAGGTAAGAATGCAAAATGTAAATATAGAAAAACCCTTTTCAACCGACATGAATTCTTGAATTGCGTCATTGCGTTTTTTCTTTTTTTTATCCCTCATTCACTGGATGAGGTTATGTCTGTACGGTCCCCCACCTGCCAAGCCCATTGTCCCACTCCATCCCATTCCTCATTGCCCAGGCGACGACCTTTGACCTTTATCCAGCCCCGGCCCGCTCCATTTCCTGTTGCTATTCGCTTCTCCTGGCAACTTCCTGTTTATGTCGGCCCTGTCTTCCTGTTCCTCTCCAACGCTCAGGAACCACTCTTGTTCGTTGCTGAGGAACAATGAGTGCCGTTATTGATGTGGTGATTAGACGCAAGGAAAACAGTCTTGACGGTGGCAAGTGTAGCAAGTTCTGGCCTGGCTTGTGGAGTTCAACCCAGAAACGTAGAAATGGGTTGCCTTATTCCTCCACAGCGTCGGGTGACCCGTGGGGACAGTGTCCTGCCAGCAGGAAGTGTAAGGACAAGTTTGGGGACGGGTCATGTGACAGAGAGTGCATGGAGCCCGAATGTCTCCGAGACGGCCTGGACTGCCTGAAGGACAGAACCCTCTGCAAGTGAGACATTACATTCATCATTCTTTTTTATTTTTTTTAGCATAATTAGAATATTATTTGTTTATTAAATGTTATTTCTGTCAATTCTTGAGTTTCCATGTTTTAGATCATTTTTTAAATTTGATTTTCACCCTTATGTGTAGGTAAGTGAGGTCAGAAGTTGTTGTTTTTTAATTAATATAAATTTAAAATCAAATTAAATTAAAATGATAATGTGATTACATGAACATATTTTTAAAATTATATTTTATGATAATGTCAAATAATAAAATAAAATTAGATATAGTTGAACATAAAATTTAATTCCATGCTTTATTTAGCAAAATGTAATATAAAAATACATGTACATAAAAATAAAATACAAATAAAAATACAATATAGACAAATACTATATAAAATATGAATTATAAAATAAAATACAAATTATGGTAATAAATTCACATTTTTAACACATTTATTGCAGGGTTTGAATGTTATTTATTAAATTAGAATATTTCTGTTAATGCATTTGATTTTCCATGTTTGATATAAATTTAAAGAAATTATTTTAAGTACTTTTAAATACAATTTACATAGTTTAAAATTTTAAATTTTATTGCCAGGTACATGTAAATTACATATATAATATAAAAGTTAAAGTTAACTCATAATTAACCGCAGATAAACATATGTGATTTTTTATTCTATAATAAGTAGGAATGCAAATCTCTTCAATAAGCAACTACAACAATAACTTTTATGTAAAAGGATTTTAATTTTGGAAATAAAAACATTTTCTAAATTGATATGAATTTAAATACTAATTGTTCTTAGTTAGCAAAAATATATATCACAAACTTGTCTGATGGTACCTAATAGTGGTACCAATAAATGTACATCTAAAATGATGTCTCGCGTTCTACATCCTAGTCCGGGGCACATCCCGTACTGCAGCAACCACTACGCCAATTCCCAGTGCGACAAGGGGTGTGACAGCGCCCCCTGCGGGTGGGATGGCAGCGACTGCTTTGCCCACCAGAGCCCCCTGTGGGCCAAGGGCACCCTGGTGGTGCACACCCGCATCACGCAAAAAGGCGGCGCCTTCACCAACACAACGCTGCTGTGGGCGCTCAGCGTGCTCCTGCGGACGCCGCTCAAGCAGAGAGGCTCGGCGCCGCTCGCCGCCAACAGGAACTTGTTTGAGTTTGACCCCCAGCAGCTCGTTGACTTGCTGGCTCAAACCACGCCGGCGGATTCGGACGGGTAAGAGCTCCACCCAAAATCAATGCGATTTTAATGGTAAGGTTTTGTTGGATGGCGCCCATGTTTTTCAACCAATCTTGCTCAAATTTGACATACAAGTGCCCATTAGTCACCTAAAAGGGTGTACCAAATTTGGTGCTGATTGGGCAAAACACGCAAAAGTTACAGTGTGGGAAATTTTATGCCAGGCCGACATTTTGGTAAATCTTTGTGGCTTACTTTTCAGAAAAATAATAGCACAGGCAACACAGTCCATGTGCATCTTTTCATAAATTTTCACCCTTTTGCATTCCAGCGATTCAGGAATAGAAGGGTTCTCTTAAAACGAGGACACCGCAATGACTGTATGTTCCGTCCCAGCTCCCTGGTTTTCCTCCAAGTGGACAATCGGCCGTGTTCCCGCCAGCCCTCTACCTGTTTCCCGTACGCCACCGAGGCCGCCAGCTTCCTTCGCGCCGCCATACTGCTGAGGCCCGCCTCGTATCCCGCCCTCCCGGAGCTGAAGGCCGTCATCGCAGTCCGCGGTGTCCAAGACGAAATCGGAAGCAGGGAGGTGGAAACGTGGAAGGAGGAGGTCAAAGGTATCGCCCGCAACACACAGACCGTCAAAACTTTGAACTACGATCTCAATAATCAACATGCCGATGAATGCGACCTCAAACAACTCGAGCTTGTTGTCGTTTCTCGTCAAGAGCCGACCCCCGCGTGGTTATGGGCCGTGGTTGCCATAGCAGCAGCCTTGCTCTTGGCCTTGGCTCTGGCAGTCTTCCTGGTGATGAGGCGGGTGAGGCAGCAGAGAAGGGAGAGAGAGGGCGGCGGTGGCGAAGGCGGCCCCCGGGTGAGACACCGCGCCACCGCCACGGACAACAACGAAGGCAAATCCAAGACCTGGGCGCCGCACGGCATCACTCAGCGGGAGCCGAGAGTGCGGTCGGGGCAGGAGAAGGACAAGATGGGCCTGAGGAAGAAGAAGAAAGCTAAGGAAGCGGAGAAGAAGCGGAGGAGGGAACCCCTGGGGGAGGACGCCATCAGGATGAGGTGAGTGGCTGGTGTACCATTTCATTCCGAAACGGGCGAGACGTCCTCCCGGAAGTGTGAATCCTGCGCTGAGTGACTTCACACAGTGTTTCACACACAAAACAAGTCAGAGTGTACCTGGCCTCTCGCCCAAAGTCAGCTGGGATAGGCCCCAGCACACCCCCCGCCACCCTAGCAAGAACAAGCGGTGTGGCTATTTCTACGCGAGATTTACCGCGTAGTGATGCGGTGATGCATCTACGTTCCTACCCTCACCTGTGCCCATCAGCTTCGGGTAGTGACCAAAAGGACAAGAAGGCGGGTACAAGCGGTTGAAATTATTTTTTTCCGTGGGTTGGCTCTGGCTTTTGGTCGGGATGACCCCCTGACGCCTCCCTGGGGACGTGTTCAGGGCACATCCGTCCGGATAGCAGGCCTCGGGGGAAGACCCAGGACACGTTGGAGAGACTACGTCTCTCAGCTGGCCTGAGAACACCAAGAGGAGCTGGATGAAGTAGCCGGGGGGAGGGAAGTCTGGGCTTCTGCTGCCCCCCAGACCCGACCTCAGATAAGCAAAAGCAGATGTATAAATTCTTTAATTCAATTGTGTTGCTAGAGCTTTTTCTGGCTCCATTTTGGATGATTGAGGCGATAAACAATATTAAATTTGAGAAAAAAACTCAAAAATGTCAAAATAGGAAGGTGGTGGTGGTTGATCTCACTGTCAATCAAGAATCATCAATCATTTACTGTCCATGTGATTTCTACTGAGTGTGACTGCTAAAAAACCCGCCACGGGGCCACAAAAAAGTAATTTGTTTCACATTATTTTCTGCATATAAAACGAGAATTATTCTCTATAAAATATATTTGTGTGTTTAGGGTTCCTTTTTAGAGCACATTCATGACAAAAAGAGTTATTCAAATGTTAGAATTATATGGGTCAGGACTACCTAATATTGTGCCCTCTCTGTTCTTCCTCAGACCTCTCAAAAGGGACCAGGACATTGCCAGCGACACAGACTTCACCCAGAGCTCCATGGAAGACATCAGCGCGAGGTGCAGCGGCCGCCAGGAGGACACCTCCATCTGCGACCACAGGAGCCAGGAGCTGAAGCACTACCGGGCCGGCGGCTCGCAGCCCCGCAGGCCAGCACCTTGTGAGTCGAGTCCATATTTACGTTACCAAAATAACAAAAAAATCATATAATATGCATCCAAATGTCTTCTTCAGCTTCATCCAGAGGCTGGGAGAGGAACGCCATGCCTCCACCTCTGCTCAGTCCTCCTCAGCAGGTCTGTTGATGTGAAGGATGCAGTGTTATTATTGTGTAAGTACAGTGTGAGGTGTCATTCATACTTGTACTGTTTGTGTTGCCAGTCGGCGGAGTGGTGCGGTCCGGACGGCTCCGTGGTTCTGATCCGTGCGGTGCGTAGTGGACTGGACAGAGTGGTGCTGGAGCTCCTCAGAGCTGGAGTGCCTGTGAACAACACAGATCACACTGGTAACTTACTGGTCCTTATATGTATATTAACTGTATATACTGTAAGCTCAGTTTTAGTCAAATTTTCACAAAAATTTTGCTCTGGTTCCTCTTAGTCTTCGTTTTTGTACAATATTGCGAGTAACAAACTAGTCCATTTGTCCGGTACTGTTTGGTTCCACTAAATGGAGTGCCCAAAACAAAGCACACTACGCATTGGCGACTGGTACATAACCCACCATGGGGCCAAAAAAAGTTACGAGTGCCAGCAATTTGATTGAAAAAAGGTGAAAAACACCAGTGAAGTCCGCATCAACAATTACTCATTTAAAATGATTTTACATTGTTTTCTGCACGTCAAACTAGAACTATTTTCTGTAAAATGTGTTTATGTTCCTGTTTTTGTGTGTCTGAAACAGATTAATTTGATTTACATCATTTCCTATGGGGAAAAACTGCCTCTGTTTTGGTACGTTTTGACAAATTAATAACGAAAACCAGAGATATTGCAATTTATAATGTATAATAATAAAATATTTTGCACGAATTCTAAATAAGTTCATTTATGTTGGAAGTGTATTGTCCAAAAATTCAATTTAATTCAATTTTAGCATCAATTTAAGTGCTTTAAAGTACTTCAAGCCCATCCATCCATCCATCCATTTTCCACCGCTTATCCGGGTCCGGGTCGCGGGGGCAGCAGCTTCAGTAGGGAAGTCCAGACTTCCCGGTCCCCAGCGACCTCTTCCAGCTCCACCGGGAGGACACCAAGGCGTTCCCAGGCCAGCTGTGAGACATAGTCCCTCCAGCGTGTCCTAGGTCTTCCCGGGGGCCTTCTCNCTGCGCCTAGAAATTCTGTCCATGAAGATTATGAACAGAATCGGTGACAAAGGGCAGCCTTGGCGGAGGCCAACGTTCACCGGAAACAAGCTCGACTTACTGCTGGCAATGCGAACCAGGCTCCTGCTTCGATTGTACAAGGACCGAATGGCACGTAGAAGCGGACCATCAATCCCGTACTCCCGGAGCACCCCCCACAGGACACCACGAGGGACACGGTCGAATGCCTTTTCCAGGTCTACAAAGCACATGTAGACTGGTTGGGCAAACTCCCACATACCCTCGAGTACCCTTGCAAGGGTGTAGAGCTGGTCCAGTGTTCCGCGACCGGGACAAAAACCACATTGCAGCTCCAGTAACCGAGGTTTGACTAACGGTCGTACCCTTCTCTCCAGCACCCTGGAGTAGACTTTCCCAGGATGGCTGAGGAGTGTGATCCCCCTATAGTTGGAACACACCCTCCGGTCATCCGGTACTTCAAGCCCTCCTGGAAATAATCTTTTAAGATGTGTGGCGAAGCTTTTTCTTCGACACCATGAAGAGCGCCTCTGCTCTCAAAGGGCAGCAAAAAAGGGGGGAATTTGCATAGAGCAAGGGCAACATTTAAAGCAGGGGTGTCCAAACGCTTTCCACCAAGGGTCGCAGACTGAAAAAACACATTCATATTTTTGCAGTATGTATTTTTAAATTTTGTAAAAACTGTATATACTGTACATTTAAAGACAAAGCTTTGGTTTATGATGAGTTATTAGTATCAACATTTCAGCTTCTTCACTTGACAATTTGCCTTTTTGCTCTGTTTTTTACTAGGGCTGTCAAATGATTTATCAAATTAATCCCAGTTTTAAAATGAATTAATCATGATTAATCACATTTGCACTTATGTGTGAAATATATTTGTCTTTATTGAATCAGAACATAAAGGTCCATATAAAAACAACAAAAAACAAGCAAAATACACAGTACGACTTTAATTCATATAAACCAAGTATTCATAAGTAACACATATATTATTGTTATTATAAATACATATACCTAATAAGCAGGGTGGGCCAATAGTAGGGTTACAGTTAACACTTGGACATTTTACATTTATTAGTCATTTATTTACATATTATATGGAATGTTCAATCTCTCAAGTGCTAACATTAAGGTAAATAAATGCCTAAAAAATGTAAAATACCCCGCGACCCTAATGAGGATAAGCGGCATAGAAAATGAATGAATGAATGAAAATGTAAAATACCTAAGAATGTCTAATATATGTAAAATGTTGACTCCCAATGAACTGAAATTCTTAAGCTAAAAGATGTCTTTTCCTTGTCTGTTTATTTACGATGCAAAGAGCAAAAAGTTCATAAAAGCAGAGTTCTCAGCAACTTGTTATACAGTACAGGAATGTGTTGTGAGTGTAAAACGTGATTTCAATTGTTGGTCTAGATCCAAAGATGCACATACAAAAAAAAGCATGAAAAGGTTTAGATGTTCCAAGCATGAGATCTGAAGATTTGAGTATCTGGTGTAACTTACCTGCTTCCTTCCATGTCTTCCCTCTCTTCCTCCTCCAGCTCCCCTGCTGCCTTCCTCTGACCCAGAACAAAGTTAATGCCGGCGCCTCACGCTCGTAAACAAGCATTAACTTTGTTTGCCGCCCTCTTCCTCTGCATCTTATCTTTCTCACGTGCATCTCCAAACATCCATGTCTTCTGCCGCTCCTTCACCCAGGCTTGACTCTGTTGTGTTATGGTTGTTCATTGGCTGACTTGCTCCCTCCCTTCTTCCTCCCCTACCCGCCCCCACCACTGGGAACACACTACCTCTTTCAGGGAGGTCGGCCCTGCACTGGGCATGCTCAGTTAACCACCTCTCCCTAACAAGGACGCTTGTCCGCTACGGTGCCGCCGTGGACCTACAAGACAATAAGGTAATGATCGTCATGCCGACACCGCCATCTTTTCAAAATATGGGTTGGAGATACTAAACCAATATTCACCCACCAGGGTGAGACCCCTCTTTTCCTCTCCGCCTTCTACGGTTGCTACGAGACTGCCCGACTTCTCCTCCTCCACGGCGCCAACCTGGAGCTCCACGACCGCAGAGGGCGGCGTCCGGTGGACGTGGCCAGGGAAGGCCTCCATCACCAAGTCCTGGAGCTTCTGTTGGCCCACCAAATTCAAAGAGGGCCCGCCCCGGTCGAATCCGCCAACGAGATGCTGTGGGAAGAGCGCGCTCTAATGTACTCGCCGTGGGTCGGGACGCAAGGGCTGCCTGGCCGAAGCGCCTCCTTCTCCGGCATGATGGCGCCTCGAGACATGACACCACCGCCGCAGAGGTAAACAGAATTTTTACTCAGGAGCTCAAGTTTGTCTCAGCTGAGGGTACTATCGCTTTGTTGAAAAGCAGAAAGAACCCAAATGTGTCCTTTCTATGGAATGACAGACAATCTTTTCAGGTTTTCTTTTCAAATATGTCAGTTACTGACTGTAAAAGGAAAATACAAGCGGGCAAGGGATAGACCCTTGGGGAACACCTTCGAAGGTCTAGCTGTATTCTCAGTGAATCTGTAGTAATTATTTAATGATGTCTCGACAGTAACTGGTCCATGGGCAGCGTACAATACCCGCCCCCTCAGAACTGGCGACCGCAGCTCAACCAATCTGCAACGGCGCTGGTGCCTCCCCGGGTCATGGGGCGCTCTCCTCGGCCAATCAGCACTTTGCAGGAGGTCACGTCGGAGGACGAGGACCGGGATCGGCAGCAGGAAATTCCCAGAGCGGTCACTCCTCACTTCCTGTCGCCCCAGCCGGCCCCCCGGCAGCGCTCCTTCTCGTGTACCCAGCATGCTTTGCAGCGTCGCTCCAGCACCCACCAGCTGGAGCCCAACTACCTGATTGTGACTGATAGAGCGGCCAGTGAGCACACAGAAGGGGCGACGATGTCACTTCCTGTGGAATTGGATGCGGATCGCCAGTCAGCAGTAAACGGCGACGACAGCAGCGGCGGCGGCGGCGGTAGGGTGGAGCAGGTGATCGTTAGCTCCTCCAATTTGGAGGCAAAATCTCGGGGGGAAAGGTCACACAACAGCGCTGACGCCACGCAGACGGCCTTGTGAAAGGAGCAAAGAGCAATAAAATATCATCTTCCTGTCCTTTTGGCCCTTAAATCTCGAAGACTATGCAAAAAGATAACTTCCTGACTTGGATGCTACTGTGACATTCAGCAGAGACGCAACGTGAGCCCCAAAGCTTGGACATATAGATACATAGATAGATACTTGATTAATCCCCAGGAGAAATTTAGGTTACACAACCTCAATGTATTTGTAAGAGTTTACACCCCTAAAATCCTTCTTCTAAATTATTCTATTGTGTGTCTTTTGTTTTAATTGTATATTTTCTATTTGTTGCACAGTGAAAATACAACCTTTGAGATGAATTGCATACAATAAAGTGACCCTTTTTAATAGAAATTTGATTTACTTGCATGAAAATCACTTACATGCTTCAATGTGAGTGTTTTTGGTGACATTTAAGTTTGGCTGAATTTATTGGTAATCCATGGCAGGTTGAAAAAACAAGTTCTTCTAAAACTGATGTGAAAAATCCCCATTTAGTGTTGACACTATAAGACATACAGAAATACAAGGATGCAGGGCCTTTTTTGTTGATATTATTTACTTTTTGTTTACTAATTGCATGCAAAATCCGATGCAATGTAGGTCAAAATATGCTATGCAGTGATTTATTTTTTAAAAACCTACAGTTGTCACCTATTATCAAAACATATGTAATAAATGATCACTTTTTGGAGGTTCACTATGGCCTATTATTCGTCAAAAAATATTGAAAGACAAGTCATATTTAGTATTCTGGTCACTACGCATGTGTGAGTAATGTTACACTAATGAAGTATGTTTGTGCTTCTTACTTTCTCCTTCCACCAGACCCTTTCCTAACGTGTGAGTCTATGTTAGACAGCACGAGTGTAAAGATGACTACACGGTGTTTTTTAATGTCAACAGGACCCTGACAATGGTAAAATGCCTATTTGGAAGGTCATAAACAGGTTTTCCATGGTACATTACATTTAATAATACTGACTCCTATTTTGAGGAAATTCACTTATCACGTGTGGAACCAGTTCATTGGGAAAAATGAGGGACGACTGTGAATGGTTTTGAATTTAACATGGAAGTCAATCAGCATCATGGAACACCTTGTGATTGTCTTTGGAGTCCTTGCTGATTTGAGATTTTCAGACGATATTGGCATAAAAATGAGATATCGCTTCATATCGGTATTGTTTTTTTCTGCAATAATATCAGTGCACTAGTGATATCGTCCTCAACAGAGCAACAAGCTTGCTAGCTCTTTACTTCCCAGTTTTGCTTCTGGATACAGAAATGAATAGATTAATAAATAATCGACTGCGGTCTATTATTAGTCAGAACATTTTGAAATACAAGTGATATGTAGTATTCCGGTCACCAGGTGGCAGTAATGACACAAAACACTGAGACATTACCTTAACACTGCATGAAGTCGTAAAGTCAGCCATGGCATGCCCGACATGATAAGAGTGGAAAAAAAGTTCTCCTCCTATCCCGTGTGGAAGTGGTAGCTTTTTGGCTTCTTAAGTTTGACGACATAAATTATAGGCTAACTGGTTATCTCGAGTCCCTGCGTCGTAATAGTTGCATTGCGGTGTAAACAATGATGGAGTGTAAAGGTTACTATACGGGTGGTATTTCATGTCTACAGGGCTCTATTAATGTTTAAAACTCTATTTAGAAAGTCATAAACAGGTTTCATGTCTTTAATATTGAATCCTATATTGTGGAAATTCATTTAACACGGACGGGTCCGGAACCACTTAACAGCAATAAACGAAAAGAAGATGAAGAAGAGAAGATGATGCAACGAATGTTTATGGGTTTGGGCATCTCTGCTCGTGCAGAACATAAGTGATGCACTGAACAATATGCACAGTAGCTCCAACCATGTATCCGTGTCTGTCTATTTTACTCAGCAACATTGTCCTTCGCTTAGCACGATCCCAAAGCTAATCCCTACCAGTGCGTGTGCCATTTTAACGTGCATGGCACCAGGAGTGTGAGCGGTGTGGCCAACCAGTAGGGGGCAGCAGGCGTTACAGCTGCGTTGCACAGGTGCGTGTCGCAGCAGGCGTTGGTCAAGGTGAAGTTGAGCCCATTGATGTATTTTTCACTCGAGACGCCACAGAGGTAGGGCGGGATGCAGCTCCTCTCGTACATCACCACCACGCGGACGTCGCCTGAAAATGACACAACAAATGTAGTAGTTGAATACTGCCTAGTTTGCTCAAAAATATGCATATTTAAGCACATTTGATGTATTTGTTTGCCTAAATGAAACATTTCAAGCCTAACAATGGCAAAATGAAGTACAATACGAACATAAAGCCACTCTCAGATGAAGTGATGAGATGTAGACTTACACTGGTCACTAGGTGTCGTGAATGTTACTGTAAAGTTGGGTGCGACACGACACACAAGCACCAGACTAGATCGGCCCAACGACAGGCTTGAATGATCTCACAAAAGGCACAATATCCCTCACATGGGCTACTGTTGCGGCTGCGCCCGACGCCAAGGGCAAACTCAACTCTAAAACCTTGACGTCACTTCCTGTCTGCGCCACCAGAACACGTTTACGGCAACACACGAGCATGAGTGTTATTTATGTCTTAAAAGGCGTATTTTCTCTTATTATGTCTACTACATAGGATAATAGACGTGACTATAGGGGTGTTATTTCATGTCTAGAGGGCTTTAATGGTTTTAACAAATGTATTTAGAAGTGTGTTAACAGACTTTCTGTGCTCTCACTACAAAAATATTCCAGTTATAAACCAAGAATCCTACTTTGCGGAAGTCTGGAACCAACTAACCGTTATAAACAAGGAAATATTGTGCGTTCTTTTGGAAATCTTCCAGAGGCCTTCACCTTTCTGTTCCACAGCTTTGCTGGACAAACAGACTTGCCCTTCAGGACACTGCAGGGGGAACCTGATGCACTCCAGGGGTGCGATGGTGGGAAAGACGCAGGTGTAACAAAAGAGAGGAACTGACGGGAAAAAAAACAAGATGAGTCTTCAGGGGTGCGGAGGGAAAAAAAAAACACAGTTGCCATGCTGTTGCTATGAGCTAGCCCGCCCACACACACACACACACGCACACACACACAGGCAAAAGCATGCACGCAAGTTAGCCAAGAAGCACACACACACGCGCACACGCACGCGCACACACACGCACACACACACACTGACTTATTTCAAAGTTAGCCACTTACCCACAGCTGGAAGTAAAGAAAGACAAAGCATCAAAGAAACCAACTGCAACATCCCTGCTTGCTGCTGATGCTTGGGAATGTTATAATTTGACGTTTTCTCCCAGTTCTCGCTTCTAAAAGGACTACGAGTCTTCCACAAGCAGCTCCATGCAGGCGCTGACCTGAAGATAAATGTCTTCTGGCTCTTCTCGTGTTGATTCGGTGCAAATCTGCCCCCACCTCCGAATGCTTACGGTGAAATTCTAATTAGGCAGCCGTGATGACGGATAACTTCATAGAAAACACTCCAACTGTGCGTAAGATGACAGCAAATGTGGTATATTTTCCAGAATGACGTGGCCAAGCGGGTTTATTGAATTACGCCCTAATGGGCGACGTTGAGTGCAGCGGGAGGCATGTCAGGTAACCTGCAGTCCCGTGACACACACTCGGTGAACTCGACCACAGCTGTTGTTTTTTTGTCCACAGTTAACCCTGGGTTCCCAAAGTGGTCACAAGTGGTGGGTTGACCCGGAATTACTATACAATGAATTCACCAACTAATTATGTTCAACACATTAGTTAATAAGGCCATATTTTTGTAGTTGTAGAGCATGGAATCCTGTTTACCACCTTCTAAACACAGTTGTTAACATTATTAGAGACCTCTAGGCACAAAATAACACCCCTATAGTCATACCTTACACTATTATTATCAAATATAGGAGATTCAATAAGCCATTTTACACAAGAATAAGCTAGTGCTCGTATGTGTTGCAGTAAATGTGTCCCGGTGCAGAAGCTGAGCAAGGGGGTGGGCAGGAAGTGACGTGGGGGGTTGAGATTTATCTTGGCGTGGGTTACGGTTGCAACAACAGCCCGTGTTACTGGGTTTGTTGTGAGATCATCAACTCGTGAAATTAAAGCTTGTTGTTCTGCAGATCATGTCTGATGCTTGTGTGTCTCGCACAACATTACCTAGTGATAAGTGCAGAATACTACATACGCATAATGTTTTTGAATGCCTCTTCTGAATGCTTTTTACTTTATTTTTACGCTAAATTTAAGCCACCGAATACATTAAAAAGGCCAAATTTAACCACAAAAGAGTACAATTTATGAATTTATATATTTTTAGAACAGCCGTCCCCTGAGGCACGCACAGGGATCGCATGTGGCGTCCGTTACGGGGTGTGGTCCGAATGCTTTGGAAGACATGCTAGCATAGCACTCGAATCATTTTAAGCAAAGAAAAACACCCCATTTGGGAGAAAAACCAGGAGGTGTCCCAAAAGGGGAAAAGAAGCACCTGGATAAGACGAGAAGCCTCGGGTAAAAGCGTCCCCGGGTGTCTGTGTTACACCCGCACCATAGGTCTGTCCAGCTTCTCCCGGGCCAGTAAGTCATTGCTGCTCTCCGGACCCTGCCATCACAAAGAACGGCCACAGCAGCAAGGGGAAGGATCTAACGGATATCACTGTTGCTGATATCTCAGCGCGCACCCACCTGTGCTCTGCCGTGGCTGTGGCGGATACAGTTGACCTCCCTCTGCTAGCGGAACTCCGCCTGCCTGGTGGCCGTCATGGTCAGCGTCAGGCTTTGCTGCGACAAAAACAACATTTCTCCGATTAGTACTCACATCCTCGCACCATGACTGCTTTCACACACTCCGTGTGTGCTCAATGATTAGCCGAGTGTGTCCTTAAGAGGCGTGGGCGGACCCATCCAAATATCAATATACCAAGGGTAATATCAGTATTGGATCAATACTAGCATGATAACTGCAATATTTTATTTTTATTTTTTTCCCATAAGAAATGTAATTTCAGTAATCCCTCGTTTCTTCTTCTTCCTATCCTTTGGGCTTATCCCTTCAGGGGTCACCACAGCTACCTTCATGTCCTCTTTCACTACATCCATAAACCTCCTCTTTGGTCTCCCTCTAGGCCTCCTGCCTTGCAGATCAAACTCAGCATCCTTCTACCAATATATTCACTATCTCTCCTCCGGACATGTACGAACCATCTCAGTCTGGCCTCACTGACTTTATCTCTGAAACCTCTAACATGTGCTGTCCCTCTGATATGTTCATTCCTGATCCTGTCCATCCTGGTCACACCCAAATAGAACCTCTGCATCTTCATCTCTGCTACCTGCAGCTCTCAGCTCCTCCAGCTTCAGCAGTCACTCGTGTATTGCGGTTAATTGGTTCCAGACGCCCGCCGTGTTAAGTGAATTTCCGTGAACTACAATCCCATATTTATACATTTTATATTTTCATCGTTAGAAGAAAGAGTATAAAAAACATGTTTACTACCACCTAAAACTTCAAAACTTTAATTTTTTTTTTTATCGTAATAGGATGAAGCCGTAAAATTCAAAGCACAAGTTGATACCCTAAGATATTCACAGAAAATATATTTTACGAAGAATAATTATAGTTTTACAAGATGAAAAAAAAGTGAAATAATCATAAATGATAAATGGATGGAACTTAAGTGTCCATACGGGCTTCCCGTGCATCCTGGCACCCTAACCCTAACCCTATTAGCAAGGCATAGGTTGCTTTGTTTGGACTCTACATTTCACAGAACGATACAGTCCAGGGAAAACAAAGTAATTTATTACGTGCGATATTGTACACAACTGGGGCAAAATTTAGGTGACAAAAAACGAATCATACAAAAACTGGGGTGTAAGAAAACTGTTTATGCTGTATATTTTTAAATATCTTTCTTGATATTTAAAAAATATACAGCATAAACACAGTTTGTTTTTATATGTTTCTTGATCTCCTCCCTGAGTCACCACCTTATCGTGGTGGAGGAGTTTGCGTGTCCCAATGATCCTAGGAGCTAAGTTGTCGGGGGCTGTCATCCCCCTGGTAGGGCCACCCATGACAAACAGGTCCTAGGGGAGGGACCAGACAAAGAGTGGCTCAATAGACCCCAATGATGCACAATAACAATCGACTTTGTTTTCCCTCGCCCGTACGCGGCTCACCGGGGCCCCCCTTAGAGCCAGGCCCGGAGACCGGGCACGATGGCGAGCGTCTGGTGGCCGGGCGAGCACCCATGGGGCCCGGTCGGGCACAGCCCGAAAAGGTAACGTGGGTCCCACCTCCCATGAGCTCACCACTCGTGGGAGGGGCCAAAGAGGTCGGGTGCAAAGAGAGCTGGAGGCAGAGGCCTTGGAGGTCCGATCCTTGACTACAGAAGCTAGTTGTTGGTACGTGGAATGTCACCTGTCTCGCGGGGAAGGAGCCTGAGCTGGTGCGTGAAGTGGGGAAATTCCGGCTAGATATAGACGGACTCACCTCAACGCACAGCAAGGGCTCTGGAACCAGTCCTCTCAAGAGGGGCAGGACTTCATTCCACTCTGGTGTTGCCGGCAATGAGAGGCGACGAGCAGGGGTGGCAATTCTTGTTGCCNTCACACACTCCGTGTGTGCTCAATGATTAGCCGAGTGTGTCCTTAAGAGGCGTGGGCGGACCCATCCAAATATCAATATACCAAGGGTAATATCAGTATTGGATCAATACTAGCATGATAACTGCAATATTTTATTTTTATTTTTTTCCCATAAGAAATGTAATTTCAGTAATCCCTCGTTTCTTCTTCTTCCTATCCTTTGGGCTTATCCCTTCAGGGGTCACCACAGCTACCTTCATGTCCTCTTTCACTACATCCATAAACCTCCTCTTTGGTCTCCCTCTAGGCCTCCTGCCTTGCAGATCAAACTCAGCATCCTTCTACCAATATATTCACTATCTCTCCTCCGGACATGTACGAACCATCTCAGTCTGGCCTCACTGACTTTATCTCTGAAACCTCTAACATGTGCTGTCCCTCTGATATGTTCATTCCTGATCCTGTCCATCCTGGTCACACCCAAATAGAACCTCTGCATCTTCATCTATGCTACCTGCAGCTCTCAGCTCCTCCATCTTCAGCAATCCCTCGTGTATTGCGGTTAATTGGCTCCAGCCGTGTTAAGTGAATTTCCGTGAACTACAATTCCTTATTTATAATTTTTATATTTTCATCGTTAGAAGAAAGAGTATAAAAAACATGTTTACTACCACCTAAAACTTCAAAACTTTAATTTTTTTTTTTATCGTAATAGGATGAAGCTGTAAAATTCAAAGCACAAGTTGATACCCTAAGATATTCACAGAAAATAAATTTTACGAAGAATAATTACAGTTTTACAAGATGAAAAAAATGTGAAATAATCATAAATGATAAATGGATGGAACTTAAGTGTCCATACGGGCTTCCCGTGCATCCTGGCTAGATGAAATTCAATCGTGTTTCTCAACTTCTTCATCAAACTGCTGCCACTTGCAACTTTCCTTGGCCCCATGGCGGAATGTGTAGGAGTAAAAAATTTAGAAAAAAAAAAAATTAGACTAGAAAAAATTAATATTAGCAAGGCATAGGTTGCTTTGTTTGGACTCTCCATTTCACAGAACGATACAGTCCAGGGAAAACAAAGTAATTTATTACGTGCGATATTGTACACAACTGGGGCAAAATTTAGGTGACAAAAAACTAATCATACAAAAACTGGGGTGTAAGAAAACTGTTTATGCTGTATATTTTTAAATATGTTTCTTGATATTTAAAAAATATACAGCATAAACAGTTTTTTAAAATATGTTTCTTGATATTTAAAAAATATACAGCATAAACACAGTTTTTTAAAATATGTTTCTTGATCTCCTCCCTGAGTCACCACCTTATCGTGGTGGAGGAGTTTGCGTGTCCCAATGATCGTAGAAGCTAAGTTGTCGGGGGCTGTCATCCCCTTGGTAGGGCCACCCATGACAAACAGTTCCTAGGGGAGGGACCAGACAAAGAGTGGCGCAATAGACCCCAATGATGCACAATAACAATGGACTTTGTTTTCCCTCGCCCGTACGCGGCTCACCGGGGCCCCCCTCTAGAGCCAGGCCTGGACGCCGGGCACGATGGCGAGCGTCTGGTGGCCGGGCCTGCACCCATGGGGCCTGGTCGGGCACAGCCCGAAAAGGTAACGTGGGTCCCCCCTCCCATGAGCTCACCACTCGTGGGAGGGGCCAAAGGGGTCGGGTGCAAAGAGAGCTGGAGGCAGAGGCCTTGGAGGTCCGATCCTTGGCTACAGAAGCAAGTTGTTGGTACGTGGAATGTCACCTGTCTCGCGAGGAAGGAGCCTGAGCTGGTGCGTGAGGGGGAGAAATTCCGGCTAGATATAGACAGACTCACCTCAACGCACAGCAAGGGCTCTGGAAAAAGTCCTCTCAAGAGGGGCCGGACTTCATTCCACTCTGGTGTTGCCGGCAATGAGAGGCGACGAGCAGGGGTGGCAATTCTTGTTTCCTCCCTGGCTCAAAGCCTGCTTGTTGGAGTTTAAACCAGTAAACGAGAGGGTAGTTTCCCTACGCCTTCAGGTGGGAGGACGGGTCCTGACTGTTGTTTTCACTTATGCGCCAAACAGCAGTTCAGAATACCCACCCTTTTTGGAGTCCTTAGAAGAAGTACTAGAGAGTGCTCCCTCAGGGGATTCCCTTGTTCTGCTGGGTGACTTCAACGCTCATGTTGGCAACGACAGTGAGACCTGGAGAGGTGTGATTGGGAGGAACGGCCCACCTGATCTTAACCCGAGCGGTGTCTTGTTATTGGTCTTCTGTGCTCGTCACGGATTGTCTATAACGAACACTATGTTCAAGCAAAAGGATGTCCACATGTGCACTTGGCACCAAGACACCCTGGCCTGCAGTTTGATGATTGACTTTGTGGTTGTGTCGTCGGACTTGAGACCACATGTTTTGGACACTCGGGTGAGGAGAGGCGCGGAGCTTTCAACTGATTACCATCTGGTGGTGAGTTGGTTCCGATGGTGGGGGAGGATGCCGGTCAGACCTGGCAGACCCAAACGCATTGTGAGGGTCTGCTGGGAATGCATGGCAGAGTCCCCTGTTTGAAGGAGTTTAAACTCCCACCTACGGGAGAGCTTTGACCATGTTCCGAGGGAGGCAGCGGACATTGAATCAGAGTGGGCATGTTTCACGACTCCATTGTCGATGCGGCCGATCGGAGCTGTGGCCGTAAGGTGGTCGGTGCCCGTCGTGGCGGTAATCCCAAAAATACGTTGGTGGACACCGGCGGTGAGGGATGCAGTCAAGCTGAAAAAAAGAGTCCTATCAGGCACTCTTGGCCCATGGGACTCAGGGGGAAGCTGACAGGTACCGGAAGGCCAAGCGGTCTCCAGCCCTGGCGGTCGCTGAGGAAAAAACCTAGACATGGGAGGAGTTCGTAGAGGCCATGGAAAACGACTTCCGGATGGCTTCAACGAGATTCTGGACCACCATCCGCCGTCTCCGGCGGGGGAAGCAGTGCACAGTCAACACTGTGTATGGTGGGGACGGTGTGCTGTTGAACTCGACTCGAGATGTTGTGGATTGGTGGAGGGAATACTTCGAGGCCCTTCTCAATCCCACTGACATGCCTTCCGTAGAGGAAGCAGAGTCTGAGGATACGTACGTGGACAGTTCTATCACCGTGGCTGAGGTAATTGGGGTAGTTAAATCACTCCCCAATGGCAAGGCTCCGGGGGTAGACGAGTTCCGCTCAGAATTTCTCAAGGCTCTGGATGTTGGAGGACTGTGTTGGTTGACACGCCNGCGGCCGAAATGAGTTTTCTCCGCAGGGTGGCTGGGCTCTCCCTTAGAGATAGGGTGAGAAGCACTGTCATCCGGGAGAGACTCGGAGTAGAACCGCTGCTCCTCTGCATTGAGAGGAGCCAGATGAGATGGCTCGGGCATCTGGTTCAGGGCACGTCCAACCGGTTGGAGGCCTCGGGGAAGACCCAGGACATGTTGGAGAGACTATGTCTCTCAGCCGGCCTGGGAATGCCTCAGCATCTGCTGGGAAGAGTTGGAAGAATTGGTTGGGGAGAGGGACCTCTGGGCTTCCCTGCTTAGGTTCTGCTACACATTGTAGAAGCTGTTTGCTGCTCCGCACCAGGGCCTGGAGAGACACAGGACTTCATTGACTTCATTAAAGGATAAAATATACGGCATAGAAACACTTGTTGGTCAACATATATTTAGCGTAACAAATACCTGCTAATATTATAATCAAGAATTACTGAATGAGAAAAATGTGGAAAACAATGCTATATCTATTATTCATATAAACAGTAGAAGTATGTACAATAAAATTTCAAAAATAAGAAAATACCTGGGTGAGTTCAAAAAGAAGTCCAGTATCATTGCAGTAACAGAGACGTGGTTTAAAGGTGAAATCATGGGTGAGGTCCAAATGGAGGGTTATGAACTTTATTCTTTAAACAGAAAAGAGAAAAGAGGAGGATGAGCTGCACTGCACATAAATTCAGATTTGAAAAGCACATTGGTAAATGAAATGACTGCAATGGAAAAGGAAATAGAAACGATAACAGTGGAAATTATATCAACAGAATCAAAAAATATCGTGATAAGTTGTGTTTATAGACCACCAGAGTCTTACGTAGCATCATTTATGGAAAGATTAACTGACAAATTAGAGATGAATAATAATAAAAAACAAATCATGTGCGGTGATTTTAACATCAACTTGGAAAACATAAAAGATCAGAGAACAACTGACTTCTTGCACACAATGAACAGCATGGGCATGTTTCCTTTAATAACTAAGCCAACAAGAATTACCTTAAAGCGCCACCATAATTGATAATGTTTTTACAAATATGACAGATGACATTATTCTGAGTGGTATCTTGATGACCGACCTAAGTGATCATCTACCAATTTTTACCATGTTTAGGTACATTCGTTGTAAAAATATAACCAATAATGCAGACAAGGTAAGAAGAAACATATCATTAAAAGCTCTAGAAGCGCTAAATAAAGATCTTAAAAAACAGGAATGGGAAATGGTGTATGTAAAGGATGCAAAGGCGGCGCATAACGCTTTTATTGAAACAGTGATGGAATTATACGATAAAAACTGTCAAATTATATATTGTAACAAAAAAAAAGAAGATCGGCCATGGATCATTAAAGAGATCAAAAATGCTTGCAAGAAAAAAAATTATTTATACAGACAGTTTATAAAGACCCAAACAAAAGATGCTGAAAATCGGTACAAGAAATATAAAAACTAATTAATATGGATCATTAGAAAAAGAAAACAAGAAGATTACAGTGAAAAACTCAATAGGAGCAAGAATAGCATTAAGGCAACATGGGCAATCATTAATAGTGTTATTAAAAGTAATAAAACAAAAAATGTATACCCAAATTACTTTTTTAGAGACAATTGTGAGATATCTGGTGAGAAAACAATTTCCAATGATTTTTGTAATTATTTTGCAAAAATAGGTAGCTCCATTGCAGAAAAGATCCCAGTAACACTACAAAACACAGAAAATATTATAGATGACTGTGTTAACAGTATCTTTCTTACAAATGTTGAAATACTTAAAATTGTAAAAAACTGTGCTAACAAGAGATCGACAGATTGTGAAGGGTTAGATATGACAATTGTAAAAAACATAATTGAATCTGTTATTGAACCTTTTACATATATTTGTAATTTCTCACTGACAACAGGAATTTTTCCAGACAAAATGAAAGTGGCTAAAGTTGTTCCCCTTACAAAAATGGAGACAAACATGATTTTTCTAACTATAGGCCAGTTTCCTTTCTTCCACAATTTTCCAAAACCTTACAAAAAATATTTGCAATTAGACTTAAAAAATTCATACAAAAAGAAAATATATTAAATAACTGTCAGTATGGCTTTAGGGTAAACCATTCAACAGTGATGGCTATAATGGAACTAAAATAGAGCAAAAGAAATTGACAGTAAAAACATTCTTGTAAGCATTTTCATTGACTTACAAAAAGCTTTTGATGTAATAAATCACTCAAGATTACTTTGAAACTTGAAAAATATGGAAATATTGAAAACTATTTAGAGAACAGTAAACAGTATGTTCAGATACACAACGCCAAGTCAGACCTTTGCGACATCAGTTGTGGGGTGCCACAGGGCTCAATACTTTGACCAATTTTATTCATATTATACATACTCCAACAACCTGCTGGTCACCGCCGGACATGAAAAGTTTAGCGCTACACTTGACACCGGGTTAAACCCGAAACTCATTGTGGTTAAGATGGGTTAAGCTGCAGTTTAATTACAAATTTAACAGGAATGGGTGGGAATTATGGGGCAAATTTGCAGTAAACTTTAGTCATTTAGTAACCTTTTTAAAGGTAAGAAAAGTGAATTGAGTTTAAATTGATGCCATATAACTCACAATGCATATATCAACAAAGAAAGGAAATAATTATAATAATGAAGAAATTAAATATGAAAGAAGATAATGTATCAAATATAATTCATAAACCGTTAAAAAGTCTTAATAAAGTCTCAAAATTAGTGTTGACTTTTGATTTATTTATATGTTAACATTAAATGTATTGTGTAATTTGATTATATAATTTTTTATATAATTTTCTGATATTTTCAATATTTTATCTTATTTTGAATGCCCAGTAATAATAGAATATAACAAAATAAAATAAAAAGAAATAATCATTTCATAATTGTAGTATTTGTATTATCATAAATATCATAAAAATACTTAATAAAATAATATACTGTAAAAATAAACCAAGTTTTAAAAATACATTTCACAATTAATTTGCATGCGTTCCTACAAAAAGTGTGAAACTTTCCATGGAAAGTTTTTTAAAGTTTCCAGAAACGTAACAACATACTGTACGTCGCATCATCCATTATTCTAAACCCACCGTCTCTGAGGCGGCAGGCCTCTTGGTTCTCCTCCCAGAGCTCCGCCTGTTGACCTCCAAACTGGCCTGGAGGCTGTGCAGCATCTTCTCCAGGTGACCTCTATCGCTCTCCAGCTTGGTGACCTCCTGGTTCACCCTGGCTGCCTGTCTGCGCAGCTGGACCTCCACGTCCCGCACCCGGCGCATGTACTCGCCAGCCACCGCCACGCTGGCTGCTGCACACTGCTCACGCAAGCTTGAGGGTGGGAACGGAGCCGTGGGCATCCTCTGTAGGGACAGTTGTATTACCTAAAACATGGTTTGCAATCTGATATTGGGATGTTCAAATGTTTTTTTCTAAAATTATTTTACTTTAAATGTGTACTTACACTGAAAAAAAATGCCTGCGCATACATTTTCCTCACTTGGCTTTGCAGTTTGAGATCCTGACATCTTATTTCTCCCTTCTCCGGACTGCATGTTGTCGCTGCACTTCGCTCTGTGACCAGCTGAGGCGCTGTACTTCCGCGGCTGGATGAAGGTAGCGGGTCGTCCAGCTCGGGTCTGCCGCACCAGGCACTCTGCTCGCCGAATGGAGTGGACCGTACTGTCACGCCAGGCCTTCGGACATACGGTGATAGAACCTAGCGGAACCACCTGGAACTTCATCCTTTCGCTGCCATCCCCTCCTAATATGAATGTTAATGTTAAAAAGACACTTCATGACTGTTACTTACTTACTTGCCCGCGGCCAAGTGCTACGGTAGCATAGCAACAACCCGGAAGCAACCTGAAACTCGAGCTGCTTGTCGATTGGATGGTAGAGACGACGACGTCACAACCAGAAGTTTTGGGGCGGAGATTCATCTCCACATATGTAACAACACAAATAAAACAAAATAAACAACACAACGATATATAATTTGGATCAGAGTATTTAATTCTCTTGAGATAAAAAAGTATGCCCCACATAAGACAACAAAAAACACAGAAAAAAAACGTCCAGAAATAGAAATATGAAAGCAGAGGAGCAAAAATCTTAAAGAGAATAATTGTGTCCGGCTGCAAACAAAAAACAAAACACAAGCAAGAAGAAGCTGATTATTCAGACAAGGTAGCATCAAAATACAATTTCATCACTAGCTCCATCACGAGACCAATGACATTCCAAAATCAATGACTGCAGTGCCAAGTGCATCATTTCAATCAAGCTTTTCCATAATGACAGTAGCTGACTCTCAAGGTCCCTGTGGGTCCTACCAGAACCCAGTGCAAACCTGCGGAATTAAATATAAACACACACACCACCATTATACAGCAAGTACGCTAGTGGCAGTAAAGCTGGTGCTGAAAGTGCTAATTTGGCATCCGGCGCCGCTGGGCCGCCCCGAGGTCAGTGCGCGTTTTTGACCTCCGACGGGCGCTCGTCACGTTTCTTCTGCAGGTTGAGCTGCAGCTCCATAAACTGCCGATCCCGCTCCTCAGCATCCCGGAGCATTTGCTACATGGGAGATAAAGTCTTGTTCAATGCTAGCCCTAAGTCCGGACGGAACTATTTGGATCAAATGTAAATTTTTATGCGTACGCATGTATTTTGTCATCAAGATACAAAATTCATACACCTGACATTTTTTGAAAGATCGTACTTACCTCTATGAGTTGGTCTCTCTTCTCCAGGCTGTCTCTGAGTTTCCTCTCCGCTCGCTCGCCGTCCTCTCTCTGGTTCTGCCGCGTTCTGTCCGCCTCCTTCCGTCGCTTCTCCTCCTCGCGGAGCGCCTGCCTGGCATCACTGAGCTGAGCAGTCAGCGAGGACGTGGTCCGGGTCTGGTTCTCCTGCTGACTCTGAAACGCGAACGCATCAGCGGTAAAAGCAGGAAGGGTTTTGCTGACTGTAGATAGACTGTGGATTAGACACTCGAAAGCCTGTCTGACCTCAACGACAGTCTGGTACTCCTGCAGGATGGCGGTGAGCTTGGTGACCTCCTGGCACAGGGTGGCGCTGTGTTCCTCTCGCTCCTTCAGCATTGCTGTCAGGTGACTTTGCTTCTCCCTCAGCTGAGAAGCCAGACTCACCTCAGCGCCGCTCCCTTCCAAGCCTTGGCAAACCACGGAATCGGCCAGAGCCTGGAGGAACATGATGGGCCACCATGATAACAAGAACATCCAATTTAACATCTGCACAGTTTTACCTGAACATCCCTCTGACAGCTTTCTAGCTCCACCTTGAGGACGTTGATAAGCACTTCCTTCTCCTGCACGGTGGCAGCAAGCGCTCTGTCCCGCTGCCTCCACACCTCCCTCTCCTTCTCCACCTCCTGCAGGTGATGCTTCTTCTCATCCAGAGCCACCCGAAGAACCTGGCGGGACAAAATGCACAACAAAAACCTCCAGTGGATTGAAGTGTGGACACGGTTTGCGTCGCATAAGTCGGATTCCTTCTGTGTTTTAAGAGCGAGCTTACGTCGATAACATCCCGGTTGCCCTGCAGAACCGTGTTTAGTGCGTCCAGGTCTCTCTCGCGGTCTCCTGCGGCTTTCCTTAGCGAAGACACCTCCTCCTCCAGACGCTTTTCTTTCTCAGCTAATTCAGACGCCAAACTCTTCATGGCAACCTGTGGAAAAAAATCACAATTTCAGATTGAATGTTGCAAAAAATGTCACGTTTCTAGTATAAATTATGCATTTTGTTTGCAGTATTTTATGCAGTATTATGCAGTATTTTGTGGGGTGAAATTATTTCTATTGTCCACTAGATGGCGCTAGAAGAGCCTGTATAGTGGCTGGAACCCCAAAAGCTCCAAAGCATGCTTAATTATTGTTATTAAAATAATGATAATGTCAAACACAACTTCGCAACCAAAATAAGTCGGACTACTGAAAACAATCCACTAAGTCAAAACCCCCGCCTCGCTTGCAAAAGTGCATGCATTTCATTAATGCTAATGCTCCTCCTACGTGTTATAAATCAGTCCCTAACATTTTGCCGTCCCGCAGCCTTGCAGACATTTGACCCGATCATGTAACCCCATAGTAACATTATCACTGCGGATGTTAACAACATCGGCCCACCGATATTATCGCCCGATACTGACGTAAAATGTATGCTCGTAAAATGTTAAATGCGCGGCTCGTGATGTGGCCTTCAAGTGCACTGCGTACCTCTGAGTGCCACGCTGCTTTTCATTTTTAAATTCACGTATTTGCATACCCCACTTTGGCAACCTAGGTTATAAATCCTACCAGAAAACAAACTTAAAATAGTCCACAAAGTCACAACCCCTAAACACACTTGGAAGCAAATCCGTACTGACAATAATACATGACCGCCACAGCCTTGCACAAATATATTTATAATATAATATAATTATAATATTATAATTATAATATAATTGTGATGCCCGGTCATTGCGTCCACCGACCTTCTCATCACTGAGGATTTCCTTCAGGTTCTCCTTGAGTTTGTTGGTGATTTCCTCTGAGAGCGCGACTCCCCCTCGTCCTTCTCCCTCCACACATACTCTTCTGATCACAGCCAAGCACTCCTGAGGGGGGAAACACACGCGATAATTTAGCGTTACATCAGTCTGCAAAGAGGGAGTTGTGTGGTTATTGGTGCCGCACACTACCATTAACTTATTATCGTTAAAATCATTTGTTGTCGTAGTAACACGAGGTCGCCTGGCGTTTAAGGGCGAACACGACTGCTCAGTCTGTTTCCGTCACTCACCTGGATCAGACGATCGCGGCTGTGCAGGGAGCGGGCCAGGCGAGGCAGCAGGGAGGCGCCGTTTTCCTCTGCCAGAAACTGGAGGCAAAAAGAACAAGAAGTGTAGATAAGGAAATGTTAGCCACTCATTACCAATACTTTGGGTTTAGCGTAAATACTCGGAATTGCAAAAACGAATCTGACTGAATTGAAAGTCATATGTATAACAAATTAATTACTTTTAATAATGATTTGGAGTGCAGGAGAAAGTGGAAAAATATAGGTAGCTCTTATTGACTTATTTGGCGGATGTTTTTGTTGAAAAATAATTTGATCCAGCATACCCGCGACCCTAATGAGGATAAGCAGCATGGAAAATGAATGAATGAATGAATTAATGTAAAAATTTAAAAAAATAAATAAATAAATAAGTAAATTTTAAACAGCAATGTTTTTTGACCAGGCGTTAATTACAATTATTTGCTTCTGTAGCACATACTGCATCTATCCTAACGCCTCCACACCATACACTTCCCCTCTGCCTGTCACATAAAAGTGTATACATTTAGTGCATTTTGGGCATTAGCATAGGATAGGATACTATAAAAACTACAAAAACAGGGCATTGTTGTATTTACTTGGAAAAATGGGAAAACAGAATGGTTTGAATGAAAACCTGAACTTGTGAATGTATGAATCCCTGTAAGTCCTGCATGGAAGTATGACATGAAGTGAGACGTGGACACCAGATCTTTACTTCACTTTAAAACGCCATCTAACAGTCTTAGATGAGATGTTGGTGGACATGGGTGGATTAACAGTTGCAGCTAGCTTTCCTTTTTTGCGACTTGCACAACATTAAACGCCGTAATACGCTCTCCAATATGGGATGACGTGATTGCCAAAATTAAAAGGAAATGCATGTGGAAATATACAAACAAATCTATTGTAAAAAGAACATCCGTTTGGTCATTGCTTTTTCTGGTTTTTTACATTTTACCGTTGATTTTCCGGTTTTTTTCTTTTCCATTTTTTTCCTCATTGCATTTACCGGATGGCTCAAGCTGGCGGCAAAAAGCAAAGACAATAGAAGGGTGGGTCCTTCTGCCAGGGTGACCAGTCCATACCACACGATTCCTGCTAGCAGTGACTATGTGGTAGCTATGTTTACATGTGACCGGAAGCGGGTCACGGACAGGAAGTAACATCACTAACACGCCACCAGGCACATACCGGAATGTCTTACATGATGGAGTCTGTATAGAAGCTACTGAGAGAAGCGGCTAACGGCCGGCATGGGACTGGTCGCTGTGGCCGGGTCCTTCTATTGGCTTTGCTTTCTGTCGCCAGCTTGAGTCATCCGGAAAACGACGAAATGGAAAAAGCAAAGACAATATGACTACAGTTGTATTTTTTGATTATTTATATTTCCACATGTATTTCTGTCGAGAACTAAAATGTTCTCCTTGCCGGGCCCTGAGAGCGTGGCACTAAAGTGTAGTGTTCTGTTGTTTTTCAAAGGGAGTGAGATGACAGACAGCCACAAATAAAATAAAAAAGCCCAACCAAACCAGCGGTTTGCCCGCCCTCTGCAGGCAGAAGGCTGCTATTGCACGGCAGTGGAAAATGTATTTGTTTTTTAGGACATGCAAATGCCCATCAGCTGTCAATCTGCAATGCAAACCACCGCGGTTGCCCTACTGGTTTAAAGCTGCACTAAGCCGTTGCATGAACATGTTCTGTAATTCTTGCCTAACTGACAACGAGACGCCCGTCAGTCATGTGAAAGCCTATTTTGTCCTCGCTGATAATGAACATCCTGAATGCCGAGCCTTTGCCAAACGCCACTGGTCTGGCAAGATTCCACTCTTTATGGTGTGTGTGTTTGATCTACCCCTGTAAATGAGCATTTAAAAAAAAAAAAAAGGTGACACACCCTTGCAGAGGCAAATCCCACAGCACCCCCGCCTCCGGTTCCATAACAAACCCGGCATACGGAACATTCCCTGACAAACGGTGCGCTTACGTGAGTCCCATCCTCCCTGACCTCCGTCGAGCTCGGTTTCAGCTCAGACTCCAGGGTCCTGACGCGGGCCTCGGCCTGGTCCAGCTGCCCCCGCAGGTGCCGGACGACCTGTTGGACCCGGCGAGTGTTGCTCTGGCGAGGACAAGAGAGGTTGGGTTCAGGGGTGTTATTGAGAAGCTGTCGCGTGACGGGATGTGGCTGACTGTGTCAATATTGACATTTTATAGCCGTGTCATATCCCGACCTCAGGTGGAGAATAAATGCAAGCAGCTTCAATTTCCTTCCCATTCCACAGTTTCCTGCATCTAACACATCCAGTGTACGTCTAAATCCAAGCGTTCCCTTTCCCAGACGACAAAGCAACATCAAGAACATCACCGCAAAATCAGAACACAATAATCCCTCATTTATCGCGATTAACTGGTTCCGGTTCCATTTATATTGAATATTGTCTTAGCTAGAGCATAGAAAACCTTTTGGAATCTTCTAAATGGATTTTTTTTAATTATTAGAGCCCTCTAGACAAGAAATAACACCCCTATAGTCACCTTAACACTCATAGTGCCCAAAATAGTAGACACAATAACATAAAATAAGCATAAATAAGACTTGTGTGTTGTAAACGGTGCTCCGGTGTGTGGCGGATAGGAAGTGACGTCGGGCGTTCAGAGTTGAGATTTATTTTGGCGTGGATTACGGCTAAAGTACTTAATTTACGCAATTAAAGAGTTACATTTGCATATTTTTTAAACAAAAATTCAGGAGCGAAGCCGCAAAATGCAAAGCGCAAAGGGGCGAGGGATTACTGTGCGTCCTTTTTTGGTCCGAAACCAGATCCAGCAGGAGGTTGATGCGCATTTCCGCCACTTTCAGGACTGGAGTGAAACAGCAGTGCCTGACACACGTTCATTTTACGGTCAAAAATGTCATCTATGTTCCGGAAACGTTCCGACCCATCCCGGGCCACACCCACCTCATGATGAAGAGGCAGGAACTCATCCTTCAGCTCCGTCAGAACATCCTCGTGCTCTCCGTTCTCCTCATCGCCGTAGCTCAGGATGCTGCTGACAGCGGGAGACGGCACCTCGCTGGACCGCCGCCTCTTGTTCTTCCTGGCCAGGACCGGAATCCTGCTCCCGGAAGGTGAGCTGACAGGCCTTCCTATCATGCACCGCAGCTCCCTCAGAACACAGCCGACCGACGGATCGAGCGGCGAATCGAACGGGTCGAAGCAGTCCAAGGAGTCCAGAGATTGGACGGACTCGGCGCGTGAGGACCCCTTCAGGGAAAAAGTGGACGCCGCCAGGGAGGCGGGACTGGAGCAGACGGATGGGATCTTCTGCCAGTGGAGGGGCATGCTGTGGGATTTATCCCGGGACAGGGCTAACGGAGAGAACAACTGGACCGGTATGCGGCGAGGAACCCCACACACGGACTCATAATCCGAGTCCGACACCCGCAAGGAATCGCAGCCTTCGCAGTTCTGACCCCTCCTGCATCTTTTACCTGTTCGGATAAAATACGGACACGTGTCCCACTTCTCGGACCAGCACTCGTACTCGGACAGAGCCATGTTCTCTTTCAGCATCCCCCGGTAGCCCTCCTTCTCCGCCTCGCCGTCCTCTTCCTCCTCCTCGCTGGGGCTCGACACGTCCTGCGGGTGCCTCTGGACGTAGTTCTGGCGCACCCAGCGTCGGACGCGGTCTCGCTCCTGCGTCAGCCTGTCAAGCCGCTCGGACGACAGCACCCTCACCCTGGCGATGACCGAGTCGAACTTGAACACCCGCTCCAGGACGCACATGCACTTGCCGCACACAAACTCGCCACGCCCGCCGCCGCGCACCACAGGCTGGCCCAGGATGTGGGTCAGAACTGCTAGCAGATCCATGTTTTTGGAGGGGGAGTTGAGGGACAGCTGGGACTTGGAGAGAGACGAGGAGGATCCGAGGGACGACATGCTGCCTGCGAACGGAGACACGGGTTAATAATGACCCCCGACACGTCACCCCAAGTTTAAAACTCACCCCAGGGGCTGCTCGGCGAGGACCCGGCCGGGCTTCCTCCTCGCAGGGACCTCGTGGGGGTCTGGGTCTGACCCGCTTTCTTGTGTTGGCCACCGAACAGCCAGCGTCTTTGATTTCCCTGAAGGGCACCTCCGCATACTCGGCAAAAGTCATTTGGACTTCTGGAGGCCATCTTGGCGCGCGTGCCAACACAGAAATAAACATGGTGCATTCAAAATGTGACTTGGGCGGAAATGCGGAAATGTTAGCGTCAATCGTGCTGCGTTACGGAGCACATAATCCATACACACAAACAGCGGTGAAGTGTCCCGGAACTACACTTTACACGCCATTTTTAAACGCCGATTTTTATTTTTAGTTCATTTACCCCACCCCCCCGGTTGGTGTGGACATAATCGCGATTACAAACCAACTCGAACGAAAACAGCTGGCACAAATGCCTGCGCGTCACTAGTTCTTCCGAGGGTGCCTGAAAGCACCGCGCTCGTGCGTTGGAAAATCGAGCCACGTCGGTCGTCAACCGTCAAACGGATTAGCTCTTTTGGGCTCGACGGTCACTTGTTCAAATCTCAATGAACGTTACCTCCAAACGCGGCGAGCTCGCGGGACGCCCCTCCGGACGAGACAAAGTCCGGGAAAACATCACTCGTTCAAAGAAGAGGACCGACACATCCAGGACTGCTTGAAGGGACGAGACTGAGCAGCACACAGCCGGGAGGTGGGTGTCACCTTGCTGACGTCATCGGACATACCTGTTGGGTCGGGGGTTGACTCGTGGAATGCTAATAACCCTGACTTTTGGCTGTAACTGTTACACATTTAAGCACCATATATCATTCTCCACGAGAGCCAAGCTTAACATAATTTTTAGTAATAATGAATTATTACATGGTATGTTCTGACGTGGTGTGCGGCTGTAAAGTCTGTAAACATTTAAGGACAACACCAAATGTGACGGAACACTTAACGGTTAGGTTTTTGAAGGGCCGATTCCACCGACGTCCACTAGGGGGCAGTAATGTCGTGGTCATTACCCGCCCCTGTCGAGATTTGTCAGTCGAGATCACGACAAAACTTCCGGGTTCCTGTGTTTGAATGGCGTAGGTTAGCCAAACAAGGACATATTTGGCACATTCTTGTTTTTTCTTGCGCAGGAAACCTTGAATATATACGAATATATAAAATGACATTTTTTTAAAGCCAAAAGCATAAGAACACCACCGCTGACTAGCATATGTTAGGAATAGTGGTTTAAAATAACACATTATACCAAACAATCTCTGTATTTTTCAAAATTAAATTAAAACTTAATTAAAAATTAATTAAAACTTAAATTGCTTTAAAATGGTCGTAATTTTAACCAGGCTGTCACTCACTCACCATGTCTGTGGCGTAAACACACACCAAAGCAGTCTCAGAAAGGCCGTCGACAATTTACGCTCACGACAAAACTTTGCCAAATTGCTATCATTACCTGATAAAAAGCGCAACTAACGCGGGCGTCACATCAGCCTACCCGCAGCAGGAAGAGGTGGGATCTAATGCTGGCGGGACATTTGAACACTCCAGGCAGCCGGAGGAACAGTCACGCCCTTTATTATTTTTGTCCAGCTCTGGGGCGTTCTAAGTGCATTCTGGAAATGTAATTTAACAAGAAAACTATGTCCATCCATCCATCCATCCATTTCTATGCCGCTTATCCTCATTAGGGTCACAGGTATGCTGGAGCCTATCCCAGCTGACTTTGGGCGGGAGGCGGAGTACACCCTGGACTGGTCGCCGGTCAATCGCAGGGCACATATAAACAAACAAATATTCACACTCACATTCACACTCTAATGGGCAATTTAGAGTCGCCAATGAAGCTAACATGCATGTTTTTGGAATGTGGGAGGAAACCGGAGTACCCGGAGAAAACCCACACACGCAAGGGGGGAACATGCAAACTCCACACAGAGATGGCCAACGGAGATTCAAACCCAGAACCTCCTGACTGTGAGGCCAACATGCTACCCATTCATCCACCGTGCGGCCAAGAAAACTATGTAATATGTAATATTAAATTTACATGACATGTTTTTATATTAAAGAAAAAATATTATAACAGTATTTTTTCGGAGTCAAATTTAACAAGCCTCTGTCTGATTCAGATTGACTTTGATTTATTTTACAGTTGGATTGACTGAAGCAAAATAATGCAGATTCAGGCGACCGCGGCTCCACTCCGAGATGTCTGTCTCTTTCCCGGCCTGCAAGCCTCCTGATACTCTCCCCATGGGATGAAAGGATAGGGGAGTGTTTGATATCTCCATTTGCACTGCGTCAACAAGGCAACATGTCCTGTCTTGGCTTCGTCCGTGCTTTTCCGCTCGTAAATTCCTCGCAGCCATGTTATGTCTTATCTTTTAATTGGCATTCTAGGTAAGGGGAAGTTGCATTCTTGACCACATGTGGGCTCCGTATAGTTGTGTAAAAACAGGCAAGAGCAGGGGTGCCCAAAGTGTGTTTTTATTGACCTGCAGCACATTCTAAAAATATAATTCAGCAGAGAAATGAATAAAAACGAACAAAAAACAAGAACTTTAGAAATGGACAACAGTGTAATTTTGTAAGACTAAAGAGTCAAGAAGCTTTTATTTGTCATTTCAACCATATAAGCTGATGCAGTACATAGTGAAACGAAACAACGTTCCTCCAGAACCCTGGTGCTACAAAAAACAACATATATTCACATACAACACGACAGAGAACTAAGGACTAACTTAGAACATAAAGTGCATCGTGTGCAGCCGAGTGCAAACAGTGCAGAAACAACCCAGTGCAAAAACAGACAACACAGTGCAGCACAAACAACAAAGAGCATAAAATAATAAAACCGACCAAAAATGTATTGGGATTGTATTACAGAAACTGTAAACAGGATGTGAAGGGTACAATATATTTGCACTATGCTCACTTTATAACCAGTATTTTTGGCACCTTATAATACCTGCACTAAAAACACTCTCATGCTTTTACTTATCAGTGATTTCACCATTTTACTCAGGGTTCTATGTTTAGTTAGTTCTATGTTTATTTAATACTCTATGTTTATTTAGAATTCTACGTTGCACTGAGTCGCCAAAGAAAGTTCCTAGTTTGTGAATTGTTCACTTACAATGGCAATAAAGTTTTTCTGATTCTGATTCTGATATGTGCAAAAATAGCATACGTAGCAGCAAAAGGTGCAAAATAGCATGTAAAAGTAAACATTCATTCATTTTCTATGCCGCTTACCCACCTGAGTGAAGTTGGCCCCCCAACCTGCGCAAAACTTTGCTCAAATAGTCTCATTTGTTTGTGCTGCGTTTGTGCTGTTTTGTGCAGTTCAAATAAGCGTTTGTGCTACTTTCGTTTTTGAGTTATTAAAGTTTCTTTTATAGGTCAACCAAAGGTCATGCAGCCCCCCATTTTCTCCAAATGAAACTAAAATAATCCCATTTGTTTGTGCTGCATTTGTGCTGTGCAGTTAAAATGAACAATTGTGCAACTTTTGTTTCTGAGATATTAACAATTCAAGTTTTGAGCTATTACATAATCGGTCCGTCAACAAGCTCTGAATGAAACCAAAACAGTCTCGTTTTGACCGTCCTTTGTTTGTGCTATTGGGTTCAGTTAAAATCAAATTTTGCCCTGCTTTCGTTTTGGAGAAATTGCGCGTTTCTTAAAGGTCACCCAAAGGTCACGTAGCCCCCCAACATGCTCCGAATGAAACCAAATTAGTCCCATTTTTTTCATCCTGTTGAGTGGAATTTTGTGCTGTCAAAATAAAGATTTGTGCAGCGTTTGTTTTGGAGTTATTACGCATTTATTTAAGGTCACCTGAGGTCGCTCAATTGTAAACAAGCTCCGAATGAAACAAAAGTGGTCTCATTTTAACCGTCCCCGTTTGTGCTACTAGATTCAGTTAAAACCATCATTTGTGCAGCGTTCGTTTTGGAGTTATTACACATTCATTAAAGGTCAACTGAGGTCACTCACTCCATTAACATGCTCAGATTTAAACCAAAATAGTCTCATCTTTTCTGCATTGTTTTGTGCGAATAAAATGAACATTTGTGCTGCCATACTTTTTGAGTTAATAAACATCAGTAATAGTCCAGTAATTACATGGTGACATCATCGTTCCAGACATGCTCAGAATGAAAGCCAAATAGTTTCATTCTTTTCGTCTTCATCTGTGCTTTGTTGTGCAAACAACATTTCCCTTAACTTGTGGGTGAAAATATGGATGATTACTTCATCCATTCGCAAGACTTAAAAAGTGGGTAAAAGTGGTGTTGTAACTCTCACAAGGGTCTTACCCGATCGCGACTCTTGGCTGCCTTTTGCATCCCTTTTTTAGTTTTTATGTCAATCAAAATCATGCTTAAAATGCCAATAAAAAAGTAAGCAATGCAAAGCAACTGTTGTGGTCTTTCTTTATAAAAGGCTATGCTTCATTGCCAGTAGGGGGCAGACAGACATGTAAACCTGTGGAATAATAAGTTCCAAATAATTGTCATCGAAGTGTTACCTTGTCGTTACACAATTTCCCCAAGTCACATCTTCCTTCTCTGACCAATGTAATTATGTTTAAAGTTAGTACAAAAGCTCCCAGCATTGATGCTAACGCAGAAATGCAATGCTAAAACTTGCTAAAACGTATTTGCTAATGCAAAACATGCATACATAAGTAAAGAACATGAGTATTCCATCTAATGCATCATGTCATATGTGCACATTAAGTGCTCTTATACATTTTTTCTGTCTAAAAATATCTGAAAATTGTAAGCTAGCTAAATTTCCTTAGTATTTGATTTAAAGCCCCATGAAAAGTGCAGCACACAATATGATTTGTATTACCAATTATATCTGTACATCATATACATGATTGTAAGTTATCAATGCTAATTCCATGTATTTGTTCTTAAACTAGATGCCTAAACAGTCAGCAGTAAACAGAGATTCCATTATTGCAGTTCTCTGTAATGCTAAAGAGGCCATACTGCAAAATGGGAACATTGCCACTCCAAATGCCAGTATATGGATGGTGCTGAGTGACCAGCTGGGAAACAGGATCACTGCAAAGGCCCTGTACACCTTTGTTCAATTAAACAGACACAACATCTGGTCAACAACCGGGTTCAGTCAGCAGACGACTGATCCTGAAAATACAAATGAGACAGATTCAAGAGGTTCCGTTTCTGATGGAGCAAATTGTCTGGCTTTCCAGTTTGAAGTTCCTTTTGGAAAATGGATGGAATTCATTTCAGAAACTGTTGTGTACTGCGACAAATCAGACATTAAAAAAAGGCAATGTACCATCTTGAAGCCTGGCACCTGGACTCATGTTATCAATGAGCACATTTGGGCGAGCCAAATGAGCCAAAGTCTATGCGTCAATCAGGAGCAATTATATTGACATAAAAGGCTACTGCAAAGAGTGTCAGTCATCTCCACATAACATGTGACAGAGAGCCTGCATTCAACAGCCCAATGGTGCTCAAATGTTGCATCACAAACGCAGATGACTCCCTGCATACCGGCTGTTCAAAGCGCCACATGTCTGGAAACATGCGTGTGCAGATAGCGAAAGAACTGTGCGAAGACCCTAATAAAGAAAAGCCACCAGTCAGTATGCTTTGATGCAACTGGATAGTTGTTAGAAAACTGACAAGACCAAAAGGCTCATCCGGCCATATCTTCTTATATCAGGGTGTTCTGACAGGACATGTGAGTGTCCCCGTGGTGCAAATGATGTCAGAGAAACACGATGTTAATGCCATCACACATTGGCTCACAGAATGGATTCGTGCAGGTGCACCTGTTCCAAAAGAAGTTGTTAGTGATCTTCTCTGGCCATTCTTGGAGCTATGGTGAAGGCTTTTAGCCCTCACCCTGACCTGAAGACCAACATCAATGAATGCTTTCAAATCTTACTTGGGAACCAAGCTGCCAAACTACCACCTTGTTTTGTAAGGGTTGATGTAAGACACTGCATCAAGATGATCTGCAACTGGGACTGCCTAAAGAATAAAACACATCGGATTAAAGATTTCTCCGTTAGGTCTGTGGCACAGCTCCTGAAGTCACAATCCTTGGAGCATGCAAAAGAACTTATACGCGCAATCACTATTGTGGCATTAAGTGAAGCAGAAGGTAATGACAGTTCAGGAGCTCCTTTAACATCAGAAAGGTGCAAAAAATACCTGAAAGCACAAATCGCAGAAGAGTTTGTCACCATTCCAGATGACAAGATTGAAGGACAGGAACAAGAGGATGCATGTGCTCTGATCCAGACTGACGTCCGACAGTGGGCAACTGAAATATGTGAGGAGAGCAGGTCACTTGCCACGGCTAATGGGGATGGAGATAACATCCACTTCCTCCCTTAAATTATCCCCCATATAATAAAACTTGTAAGTTACTTGCCACTCTGGACGAGAATAATGGTCCCTTGATTCCACAGCACCCGCGTCACAGCAAGTTCAGCTGCAGTTGAAGCACATTTCAAAAACATAAAAAGTGGTCTTTTCAAACATGAAAACTTACCTATATCTTGCAAGTGTTTTTAAAACCAGACAATGTTCCTCACAATTCTGCAGTCCCAGCAAACAAAACACAAGGGTAGTTCCACTAGTTTCTACCGCCATTGCTGTCCTGCAGACTTCTGGCATGTCTCTTCATGGAACTGCTGTAGAAGAAGGACTAAGTCTTCCTAAATCTCCCTGCCTCAGACCGGTCCAGAGTCCATCTCAGTGTCCGTTTTCATTAAAATAGGAAGACGAAACGGGGAAAATAAGGTGAGCAGGGAAGGTCACTCATACTGTGGTTCCAGGCTGGGAGAACTCGTCTCTATTGACACTGACCTTGGCAGCCATCTGCCAGCAACTCCAGCACAGAGGAATGTCTTCCAAAAAGAATTTCCCTTGTGTGAATTCCCCTCCAATCTGGTGCTCCAGGAAAAGACATTTACTTTGAGAGCAGTCATTGCTTTTCAGGAAGGCTTGACCAAAGGCGCTCTTGGGCATCGGTCTGGGAGATGTACGATGACCTGGCAAGTGGAGTGAAAACGGCATCAGAAAAAAACAGGATATGCCCACATGCTGTTTTATATACAAAAGACTGAATGCTCAAGTTAATTTTTTTCCCTTTTTTATCACATTTCTTACTCACCTTTTAAATGTTTACGTGTTATCTGAGGTTCGATTTTGCATATAAAGTTTGTTCCAAATCCTGCTGTCATCTTCAAATACTCGTGCAGATCTCTTCCAGGGAGAAGTTCTGTAGACGAAAAAGAAAGGAGAAAATGCAAAAAAATATTAGGACCAGCAGTGAAACAAGAGAATGCAACAGTTGTCTGGTGAATTAATCTGCCTGAACATAGAAAACATGAAACAGAACAACAACTCCAGTAGGGTTTCTTGAGTTATATTTACCATCTCAAATACTTGTAGTTTTTTGTCAGATGAGGTGGAGCAACTTAAACCACAACTAGAGATTGTTCAATGTTACATGTCTAATAACGTGCTTTTAGAATAACGTTCATTTATAATGAACAGTATAGTTTCAAACCAACCAGTCCAGGGTGTCTCTCGCCCAACGTCGACTGGGATAGGCTCCAGCATACCCGTGTGACCCTAATGAGGATAAGCTGCATAGAAAATGGAATATAGCTTGAAAGATCTCTACACAAACAAGGAGTCCAAGAGGTTGCAAATGTATTTACCGACGTCCTCTACGGTTTTTCTAGTTTCTCTGTTCTTTCTCGTGATTTCAGTCTTTTGGAACATAAATACAAATGTTTATTATGATTATTCTGTTATGATACTGCTTGCTTTTTCATGTTATACATAACAAAGATGTCATACAATGATTACGAAATATACGTCACAGTAGTGTCACGTTTAAGAACGGTTTGTCAGTAGCTTGTATGTATTTTTCACTTTCAGTATTCGCACATTAACACTGCTGTTACCAAAACTGTCATGCAATATTCATAATTTTACACGCTAACTACTTGACCTGACATTCTTTTTGTGCCAGCCAGACTACAACAAGATGAGTTGAAACACTTAAAGTGTACGACAACGAAGCTACTCACAGACAAGCCCCGGCAAAACACGTCCGGGTCGTACAGTAGGATGTGACGTCATCGTCGGAGAAATATTTTCAACCACAAGTTAAGGGAAAGGTAATTTGCACAACAAAGCACAGATGAAGACGAAGAGAATGAAACTATTGGGTTTTCATTTGGAGCATGTCTGGAACGATGACGTCACCTGATAATGTAATCCCTGGACTATTAAATGTTTATTAATTTAAAAAGTATGGCAGCACAAATGTTCATATTATTCGCACAAAACAAAACAGAAAAGATGAGACTATTCTGGTTTAAATCTGAGCGTGTTAATGGGCTGATTGACCTCAGTTGACCTTTAATAAATGTGTAATAACGCCAAAACGAACGCTGCACAAATGATGGTTTCAACTGAACCTAGTAGCACAAAGGGGGACGGTCAAAATGAGACCACTCGTGTTTCATTGGGAGCTTGTTTACAATTGAGCGACCTCAGGTGACCTTTAATAAATGTGTAATAACTCCAAAACAAACGCTGCACAAATCTTTATTTTGACAGCACAAAATTCCACTCAACGGGACGAAAAAATGAGGCTAATTTGGTTTCATTCGGAGCATGTTGGGGGGCTACGTGACCTTTGGGTGACCTTTAAGAAACGCGCAATTTCTCCAAAACGAAAGCAGGGCGAAATTTGATTTTAACTGAACCCAATAGCACAAACAAAGGACGGTCAAAATGAGACTGTTTTGGTTTCATTCAGAGCTTGTTGACGGACCGATTACGTAATAGCTCAAAACTTGAATTGTTAATATCTCAGAAACAAAAGTTGCACAATTGTTCATTTTAACTGCACAGCACAAACGCAGCACAAACAAATGGGATTTTTTTGGTTAATAATGATAATTAATTAAAATTTTTGTTGGCCAATTAACCTAACATGCATGTTTTTGGAATGTGGGAGGAAACGGGAGTACCCGGAGAAAACCCACACACGCACGGGGAGAACATGCAAACTCCGCACAGAGATGCCCAACGGAGATTTGAACCCAGGAGCTCCTGACTTGAGGCCAACGTGCTACCCACTCATCCACCGTGCGACCAAAAGTAAACATAGTTATAATAAATAACAACTATGAGTATGATGGAGATGTGCATGAATATGGAATGAAATGATGAAGGATAATATGTATCGATTCAAGTTCTGGGTGTTGAGAAGCCTGATGGCTTGTGGGAAAAAACTGTTGCACAGTTTGGTTGTGAGGGCTGCTGGGCTTTTTTACTGATGGAGCTGGTGTTTAGTGACCAGGTGAGGTTCTCCGCCAGATGAACACCAAGGTACTTGGTGTTCTTGACGATCTCCACGGATGATCCATCAATGATCAGTGGAGAATGGTCACTCTTTGCTCTTCTAAAGTCAACCATCTCTTTCGTTTTGTCAACGTTCAGGGGCAGGTTGTTGGCTCTACACCAGTCTGTAAGGTGTTGCACCTCCTCTCTGTAAGCTGACTCGTCGTTCTTGCTGATGAGACCCACCACGGTCGTGTCATCGCCGTGGTGGGTCTCATCAGCAAGAGTCATCAGCATCAGCAAGAGTCAAAAGTCAGAATGTTAAGAGAAAAAAGTCGTATGCTATCGAGAAAAAAGTTGCAATTTTCACAAGAATTACCTTCTAATATTAGGAGCTAAAATAATGTAATTTTAGTAGCGTAGGGTTGACATAATATATAAAAATGTTTCTTTTTTTGCATTATGAGAAAAACTTGTCATTTCTGGAAATTCTGGAAAGTTCGAATATTGTAGAGAAAAAAAAGGCATAATATTTCAAAAAGAAAATTTACATAGATTATTTAAGAAGAATGTTGAAATATTTGCTCCATTTCCCTTAAAAGGGGTTAATAACCACCAAACTATTATTGAACAATGTTCTTTGTGCGTTCGTAATGGCGACCACGTGACTTTGATTGCGTTGACGTCTTTCCTCCACCAGAGGTCGCCAATTCTGCTTTTCACTGAAGCGCCAAAGCTCTGAATCTGTTCGGGTACAATTGGAAGGGACGCGTCAAAGCTTAGCGGTGGTTAGTAGGTGTACCCCGCCACTCGCCGGACGTCAGCTGGGATAGGCTCCAGCATACCAGCGAGGATAAGCGGCATAGAAGATGGATGGATGGCGTCAAAGTTTCATGATGAGGCTTCTTTCGCTTGGCCCAATGACAGCTTCTTTAAAAAATAGGAAAAGGATGACATCTAGTGGACGAGAGTACACACAGCACCCCACTGTTGAGCTTAAAACTGGGACTTTTTATCCAATCAAACAAAAAATGGATTTTAAATAAAGCAAAAGTGGGATTAGCAAAATTTAAAACATTTTTGTTTTAAAAATAATTTTGGAATGAATCATTTTGTTTCGAAGCTTGATTGGAATAAAAAGAAATGTATAACTTAGAAACTTATCTACAAGACAACCAAGAGACAAACACACAATACAATAAAAAAATACAATACACAAAAAGGGTTTAATTAAAAACTATTCATATTATAAAATGGCAATTAAAAAGACATCCTAATGGACAGATTCACATGCAAACAGATGACCTTATAATTCCGACTAATTCATAAAAATATATATATTGTATACTGTATATACTGTGTATACAGTATATATATATATATATATATATGAATATATATATATATGGTGCATCATTTCTTACTAGTGATGAGCGATACCACATTTTTTGATTTGATATCGTCTACATTTTTTATAGATACCACGCCAAGGAAGACCACCGAGGCCGGCTCTACTTGTAGGCCTTGAGGTCTTCCACGAGGTACGGGTCGTTCTCCTCCAGGGCCTCCAAGAAGATGTCTTTGGCCCTGTTGCCTGATTTGAGAGCCTGTCTGTAGATTTCCCTCATCCTCCGCTGGTTTCCCCTCAGAGAAACGATTTCCTCGTAAACTTCGTGCTGGATGACTTTCTTTTCCAGGAGATGATCCAGAATGGGATTAATGTTGGTCAGCCTGTTGATCAGCTCCGTCCTGTGCCTGTCCACAAAATGCTCCTCTGAGGGGAGAAGAGAGGAAGAGAGTGAGAGACCAATCAGCAGCTTCCTTACTTTTAGGTGTCTTTTTATTTTCAGCATTTGATTTGACGCTATCATTTGCAGCCCTACCAAAAAAAACACCAGCTGAAATGGAAATACATCAGCAGTCAAAATATTAAGAGGAAAAATTCCCATTTTGACAAAAAAACAATTTTTATGAGAAGAAAGTGATAATATGAAGGGAAAATAATGCAATTTTATCCACGTGGACTGGAAATGTTAAAGAAAAAATGCATTATTAAAAAAAAAAAAGTTGTAAAATGATGACAAACTAAACCAAAAAAGTTGTCATGTATGGATGATTAAGTTGTAATATTACATGAACAAAAATAAATATTCATTCATTTTCTATACCGCTTATCCTCATTAGGGTTGCGGGGATGCTGGAGCCTATCCCAGCAGACTTTGGGCGAGAGGCGGGGTACACCCTGGACTGGTCGCCAGTCAATCGCAGGGCAAAAAATAAATATTATTAAAAGAAAATATTTGAGTAAATATATAATTTAATAAAAGCAACAAAAATGGGAAATTTAGTAATTTAACAAGAATAAAGTCAAAATATCAGCACAAAAAAGTTTTCTAACAATTATTATTATAGCAAGTATTCTAACTATAAACAAATACCACGTGGTATTTAGTTATATATTATAGTTGCATAACTGTGTACTACTAATACTACTCCTGTATTTTACTATTACTTCCTAATACTACTACTATACCATTTGCTTTCATTACCGCTGTCATCCTGATGGCAAGCTTTGGACCCGGTGGCGGCGCCGGCCGGGCGTTCTGCACCTCAAATTAAACAAAGATGGAGGTTTTAAATCATTGCACTCAAAGGATCACAAAAAAACACACAAGAGACTCACGTTTGTCCGAAGTTGCTTTCGAGTTGCTAGTCTGCTCATCTGCAAAAACAGGAAGAGCAAATTCCTAAATCTAGTCGGTAATCCAAATCAATAATAATAAACATGTAAAAAAAAAAACTACAATAAAAAATAAAAATGACTTAAAATAAATTGACATACATTTTATTTGTTTGAATAAATAAATACAAATAAACAGTATAACATAATAATTCAAATAAATGCAAATAAAAACACTTAAATACAATTGTACAAAAAAATACAAAAATAAAAATGACTTAAGGAAAATACTGTAATAAGGAATAAAATTAAAGAAAATTACTTCCATTAAAGTGTAGAAAAGGCAACACAAATAATTACAAATAAAATAACTTGAATCAAAGTTGAAAATAAATTATAAAAAAAACACAAGTGTAAAAAAAGTTACAGTAAATAAAAATACAGACTTAACTAAAAGTGATTTTTTTAAATTACCTAAAGAACAGTGAAGAAAAAACTACATAATATATAACTAACTTAAATACATGTACAAATAAATAAAAAATGACTTTCAAATAAAATAAAAGGGTAAAAAAAATAATCCCAATGAATAAAAAAAAGACTTAACTAAAAAGATCAAGAAATCAAAAGATAAAAAGGACCTAAATAAAAGCATAAAAATACTGAAAAAACATAAAATATACGTGTAAAAATAAAAATGACTTCAATAGGAGTGCAGTAAAAAAATAATACAAATAATTAAAAATACAAATGACTTAAATAAAAATAAAATAATAATAATTTTAATTAAAACATGACTTAAGTGTAAAAAATGGTGTAAAAAATAATTAGAAATATATACATAAAAGGACGTGAAAGGACAAAATGGTTCAAATAAAAAATAAAAATGACTTAAGTGGAAAGAATATCAAATGAGTACAAATAAATACAAACTCTTTTTTAGGGTATGCAGACCGGACGCCATAAAGCCAACGAAGCTTTGCAGCATTTAATCACGCTTTATGGCAGGCGGTGTCCATAGTCCTTTGCGACGCGATTTTTATTGCTCCGCCGTAAAAAAAAAAAAAAAAACATCAGGCGCAGACAAAGTTGCAGCTTTTGAGTCTTACAAAGACGCCGGAACATTTGACCGGAGGTAGCTCGCCGCGCAAACAAAAGTGAAAGTACAAAGTGCCGATAGCAGAAGCGGTCCCTGAACGCATCGGGCCAGATGTGATCAGAGTTTACCCAGATTCTGTGCCTCGTCGAAGCAGCCGATCTCCCTCAAAAGCTCGCAGGTCACCGCCGGAGCCCCGTCCTCGGTGAAGGTGGACACCAGCACGTTGGTGACCTCCAGTTGGCTCTTGTCCTCCACCCTGCTCAGCGCCACCTTCCGGTCCCCGCGGCGGTCCACTAGAGCCTGGCGGAACTTCTCAAAGTTGCTCTTGGAAAGGTTCTCCAGCGATGCGCAGACTGCCTTCTTGTTGGAAGCCATTTTGGCTTGATTTTAAGCAGAAGACACTGAAGATGAGGCGGTGGGAAGGATGGTTCTTTCCGAGCTACGAGGTCCGCAGTAGTGATGGGTCGGTTGCGAACGAATCGGCTTTTTGAACCGAAGGACAGCAGCCGGCTCACGTCGCTAGGAGCCATTTGAGAGCCGATTGTTTTTTTTCTCGTCTTTTTTTCCTGTTAAATGTTGACGCAATAGGGACATGCCAATCGTCAGTGTCTGTTGATATAGGTCTTATATTTTTTAGTATTTTTTTGTAATATTTATTTTTTGTAGTCGTGTCATTGAGGATTTAAAAAATAAATTTAAATAATAAAAAAGTATATTGTTTACATTAGTAATTATTTTTACACAATCCACATAATTTAGCAAGAAATTCATTTAACACGGCTCTTTTTAGTGGACGGAGCCAAAAGTACCGGCTCGCCCATAAAGAGCAGAAGTTTTCATCACTATTCCAGAGAAGTGATGTGTTGGTTGCGAACGAATCGGCTCGAGTCGTCAAGAGCCGATTACTTTTTAAAATAAATTTTTTATTTAATTTAAATTTTAAAGAATACGTGTTTGATTTATACATTCCTAATTATTTTTACACAATACAGATTATTTGGTCATATATTTATTTTCGACAACAAAAAACACGAGGAGCCGACTGGGGAGCCGAAAGAGCCGGTTCTTTTCAGAAAAAAAAAAAACCGAAATCTCCACTACAGGTCTGTAGGATGATTCTGTTGTAGCAAGGAGGAGCTCTGCTTTGTCCAAAGGGCTTCTTTGCTGCTGATCCCGGAAATATCGATTGCACAAGAGATCAACGTTTACAATATCACTACAAATGCCAAATGAAGTTGAATTGTTGTACTTCCGAATTGATCTTCTCGCACCGATTGTACAAAATTCAAGAATGTATGAACTTTAAACGTACCGGGGGGTGGAGGCCTATCCAAATTTACGAGTAACATTGAACGCACCATCGGCATCCAGGGTATGGTGCCTCGTATTGAACGGAACTCACCTTCTTGACATTTATTTAGGATATGATATTCAAAACTGAACCTAGTTACGACTGAACAAATGTCGAAATTGTTCGGTTGGTAGGATTTAAAGAAAAAAAGATTTCCCGCCTTTTTTCGGAGCCCGCGTACACATTTGACTAAGTTTAAACACTTCCGGGTTACGTTCATCACGTGACAGATTGCGTAGCGATCGCCAAGGTTGTTCGTTTGGATGTAGTTAAAACTTTTTCACATTATTCTACAATATTAATGAAATAATCCTTTCTAAAACAGAGACAACAACAGTCCATGCATTGGCAAGTTTATGTACATCCATTTTATTTACATGACAGTCATCACACAGTCTGCAACCTTCTCAGCTCAAGTGGGAACCAGTTGAGTTTATTCATTCCAGTAAGCAAACAGAGGTAGACTTGAGTTCTGTATAAAAATATACATATATATTTATATACTAAATGCACAAAACTCCACCATATAAACATTATTTACAAATGCATTTGTTCCAAGAGAGAACTTGACATGCTGACAACTTGACAAAACAGAAACTAGTCCCTTTAGGAGATTAAAGTCAACAAATGAGAATCATACCAACATTTTAATGAGTGAATGTCAAACTATCATCACATTTACTACAATAATCCCTCACTATGTCGATTTTTTTCTATGGAGACTGGCTACTGAGCCAGCAGAGTTCTCTCATTTTGTGTGGAAGTGGTTTTTGTCATCTTTTGCCCTCCTAGAAAAAGTAAATTGGAGACGCCAACTAGTTAGCTCGCTAGCTTGCCATGCTAGCGGAGCATAAACGTAACTGTTGTGGTGTTATTTCATGTCTACAGGGCTCTAGTAACTTATTTATTTAGAAAAAATTCCATTTATTAACATTCATTCACATATTGTATAATAAGGGGTTACTGCATAACATAATTCCTGCAAATGTACTTTTGTATTTCCTCATAATATTCAAATTTTATTTGCGTACAATTCCAATTTTGCACTAATAATTCCCTTACTTCTACAGTATGAGTAGTGAAAACAAAAAAAACAAACTCCCATTTAGATGTTGCCATGCGTTTCTACTTGTAGTGCTTAAAATGCCTCGACCATCTCAGTTTCGGGGTCCTTCTGCCACAAAGAAAAGAATGTGCCACTTGTTGACGTGTCATTACTCACTGAGCCAGGGTTGGAGGAGGCGGGGTTTACATTGAAACATGGCGGTCCGTCGTACCGCTCCGCCTACTCCCATCGCTCGCTGCTGTGCTCCGAAGCCGCCGCTCCCGAGTCCGTGTGGCGCTGCCAGGCCTCCGTGCCGGTGGGCAAAATGTTCAGGCCGGCCAAAACCTCCTGCGCCGTCTTCCCCAGCATGCCCTGCATGTCGCAGACGAAGCGGTAGACGTAGCGCTTGCCCGCCGTCTTGTGGATGATGTTCTTGTGGTAGTAGTAGCGGAGGCCCCGGCTCAGCTTCTCGTAGTTCATCTTGGGCTTGTTCTTGCACTGGCCCCAGCGCTTGGCCACCTGTGAAGGAAACCCAAACCCATGAGGAGGGCGATGAAAAAGCGCCAGGAACAAGTCCCAAACCCGGGTCTTACCTCAGTAGGGTCGGACATCTTGAACTCCCAGCCGTCCCCTGTCCAGGAGATGAAGGTGCGGCAGGCGGAGTCCAGCAGAAGCTCCAGCAGGAACTGCCACAGCTGGATCGGGCCAGAACCTGACACAATGATTGGGGCAGGTGAGAGAGGTAGCTGGAGTTACCATGGTAACCAATGTTATTAGTGTTTGACCTTTAATTTGCGGGATTTTTTGACAAGGGAATTTTAGAGAGGAAGAAAAGTGCAGGTGGATTGTTTTTCAGCCTTTATTATGTGTGTGTAGTTTATTTGTTCACAGAGCACAGACAAAATGATGAACAACTCAATTTCTGTCTCCTTTAATAAGCTCAGTGGCTTGTGAGGAGTTCAGGAACACTACGTATTTTTTGTGCTTTTTTTTTTTAAACAATTAAATACAATGTAGTTAACACAGGTTGCAGGGGGAACGGTTTAAGGGAGACATATAACAGGAAGTGAGGCAAGCCAGTGTGTGTAATGATGATTGAGGCGTCCAGTCTTTGAAGTTACCATAATGGACTTGAACAGGGGTGCCAAAAACTTTTCACACGAGGTCCGCATACAGAAAAATGCTTAAAAAGCATTTATTTCGTTGCAGCTTTTTCTCTGTGCATTCTGCCTTTTTGCTATATTTTACCCATTTTTCCTGGTTTTTTTAGTGTTTCATTTTCTTTCTCCAGTGGCCCCCGGCCCACACGTTGGACACCCCGAACTCATCACCGTGTTCACCAACAATACAAGAAAAGGTAAAAGTCATGTTCAATATTCACATATTTATTTCATAACACTATTATGCTCATGCTGTGTGTGTGTTTTTAGTGACTTTCTGAAAAGCTTCTGATTGGCTAACAGAGAGGTGGTCGGTCGCTACCTGGATAAGCGGACATTGCCGCCATGTGGCTCTCCCTCTCGGTCCGCTGCAGGTTTTTGCGTTTGGCCACACGGGGGTAGTAATGCTCTGCCGGCTGAGGACTGGCGGCAGAGGCCGGGGCGGGGCACATGGCGGGCGCAGAGGGGTGCGGCAGCGGGGTCCCGAAGCCCGCTGAAGAGTACTCGGACCAGAAGGATCTCCTCTGCCCGTCCGAGTCGTAGAGGTCGGCCGAGTGATGAGAGTAACTGGACTCGGACTCGCCTGGGACGCAAACAAACGCTTGAGTTGCAGGTTGAGGATTTTTTTTTCCAGCCCTATCAAGATGGCGACTGGTCTTACTTTGTGAGGCGTTAGATGCTTTCCCCGTCAGGAAGGGGCTGTGGCTGCCATCCCCGGCCGGGCTGAACTGTCCGCTCTGCGGCGCCAGGCACGGGAATGTCTGGGGGGCTCCTGACTCCTGGAACGCTGCTTGGGGCTGCTCAATCATCAGCCCGTCTGCTGGGAAAAATCATTCAACAGTTCCCATTATTGTATCATAGATCAGCTTAATTGACAGGGTGACATGGATCAGGTGTCTCCCAACCTGATGGTTGCTGGTTCGATCCCAAGCCACAGTTTAATGGTTCAACATATTTATGCATTTTAATAATCCTCCATTTTGACACTCCAACATTTCAAATTCCACTTTAAAATACTCTTACAATTTTTAGCTGCCGCCTCAAACCATTCCAACATCGGGATGTTGAGCTGGTTCTGGACATGTAGGCTAGCTATCAGGACTTTTTCCAAAAAATTTCCCCATCAAAAATGAATGTCGGCCCCTACAGGCGGAAATTCAAATTACATTAACGTTCCAACATTCTGCAATTCTGTGCACAACGGGTCGGCTCCCTGCCTGGCGGTTGCTGGTTCGGTTCACAGTCGGTAAATAAATCATCACATTTCTGGGATATTCCAGCGTTTATTTTGCTTTTATGTTCTGCTTTAGCATTCACACACACTTACGGCTGACATTTCCTCATCAAATTTGTTTTTGTTTTTTGCAAAAAGGCCAAAAGTCCATGTTATATACCCTTATTTTTTTAAATGTGCAATTAGTGGAGATGCACAATATAAAAAATATAAACTAATGCCGATACATTTGTTTTTCAAGACAAATAACGTTTTTATTTATTTAAAATGTAGATTTATGTGTATTTTCTGCACACCTGGAAGTAAGAAGTACTGCAGGGATAAGTCAAAAGGAAAAGTAGAATTACTACCACATCACTACCTTTAGGAGATCCAGAGTATAGAGGGGAAGGAGCCACGTGCTGTGGCCCAGCGAGGTGCACTGTATTCAGGCACACACTCCGAGCAGCCGGTGTGCTGCCATGGAGATTTCTGGTAAACCATTCGCACTTTTCCAAAAGCCGCGGCGCTGGCGTTTCAGGCAGCTGATACTTTTTTTTTGGTGTGCTCCCCTGCCCCCTCATTGCGGATCATTTTGTTCACAAATGTTACAAGGGCGTTACGTCAGGCCAATAATGTCACAGGCTGTAGACAAAAGGCGCGCTTGATTTGCTCACCTGCAAAGTCCGGGTAATCTCACCTCAGTGGCGCGTTTGTTTTTTAAATTATAGGTCATTGGAGCTATTTTAATTTTAGCATATTTACCAGTATGACGTAATAATTCCCATCTCTCACCCCCTGGTAATTAGTTACTAATTTAAATTGTGCCTTTTTGTTCTATTTTTCCCCATTTTCCGTCCTTTTTTGGTTTTACAGTGTGCCAAAAAACCACAGGCCGGAATGTGGACACCCCTGCCCTCGAGACCGTCTCTGACTGGGGTGTGCAAACTGCGACCCCCGAGCCACGTCAGGCACGCCAAGTGTCTTAATCCGGCCCACAATACCCATGCCAAAAACCGCCCACATTTTCCCGCCGCAAGGCATGCTGGGTAGCTTGTGGTTCTCTTTCTCCCACCCCAGCATTTTGTTGCGTTTGTCGCATTTTTGCTTGATTGCAAACTATGCTGAGGAGGTCGTCAGAGAAGTCAACGAGAAGGAGTTAGCACACTCTTGATATCCAACGATTCATTGTTCATTCATAGTTCATGCTGTTGCAGCTGGCTGGGTTACCCGGCATGCCTTGCGGGCATTTGGAAATAACAGTTACATGTGTAGTGCTTGGTTGTTGTTTATCAAGTAGCTGATCTATGTGATGCGTTAACTTGCTGTGGACGTGTTGCACCGTGAGCATTTTTTAACCCCACGTGCCCCCGTGAGTCTTGACAACGCAACTAAGAATGACTGCTAACGCAAGTTGGATCGTTTCCTTTAGCAAATATGCCGACTTTGCATGACGTTGAAATGTAATGTTAGCGCTTTAGCATCACCACGCTTGTGCGTTGCATGTTGTGTGACCTTTGAGTCAGTCAGTCAGACTTAGAGTTACAGGACAAACACAGAAAAGAGAGCAAAGCGCCTCACCTTGTGGGTAAGAAGCCCACCAGCTGAAGTCCTGGTACGAGTCCAGGTTGAAGAGGCTGCTGTCGCTTGAGGAACCGACTGCGGATGGAGGGGGGGAAAAAACAGCTCATTGATGAGGTCTACCCAAAAACGTGGAGCACTGAAACCTCGTTCTTTGAGTGCGACCTTTGGGCGGCTCGGCGTAGCAGCTCTCGGCCGGGTACTGCGGCTGCCCGAACGGCTTGCTGTCTAACAGAAAAGACAGATCTTCACCAGGGCAGTCTGGGGGTTCGACACAGACCACAAAGACGGGACGGGGGGTTAACGGGCTGCTTTGGGAGGTAGTTTCCATCCGTGCGCGTAC
>QODF01000190.1:151256-202577 GCA_024372805.1 Oostethus manadensis
CACACACACACACACACACACACACACACACACACACACACACCCATGTGTCAAGGTCTCGCTGAAAAAGCTCTGACAGATGTGATGATGCCGCCTCGGAAAATATTTCCTCTGTCCTTCAGCTGCTCGGCTTCACAGGAAGCCGGCTGCATAAACAATACCACCACCACCACCACCACCATCATCCGAAGAAGCGTCACGTGACCTGCCGACATCCTCACCTTCACCATCTTACATTCCTCCCGCCCCCTCAGCAACGTGCGCCACCTAACTCACCATAGGATGCAAAGTCCAAGCCTGCCGGCACCTCCTGGGTCCTAAAGTCCTCCGTGTAGTAAGCGCCCTGGCAGACCTCCATCTGTCCATCAACAGTGCAGGCAGGTAAAGAGCAGGTAAAAACAGACTCTTTTCCTCGAATATGGTTCTGCGTCACATATAAAAACGAAAAAGTTCGCCGACTCACCTTTATTTTGGCGTCTTTGCTCTCTGCGGGCTTGATGGCGGAGTCCCAGTACATGTCTCCTTCCCTCCCTCGCAGTGGCTCCCCTCTGGTGGGACCGGCCCGGTTATAAGCGCAGCGGAGGTGGGCGGGGTCCTGCTGAGTCGTGACCGCGGCTAATTGGGCGTGACGTCACCCCCCTCCCCCGGCCGCCCAAGGGTCGTCAAAAACTTTCATTCATAAGCGGCCATCAATCAACAACCACACACACACACATTTGACCTAAATATATGTACATAAAGTATATGTTCGTTTGTCAATACATCCATTTTCAACTGTCCATGTTATTAATACAGTACATAATAACACGGTGGAATTGCAGGCACGTTCCAAATCAAACCAAATGACGCAAGGAACACAAATTCGTCCTATCAGTAAATTCCAGTTTCCAATTACATGCAATGTATTTTATGATGCAGAATAAACACATGGGCAGCATTTGGTGTGCAGTGCGTGCAGGCTAAGGGTGTTCCCAAATGTGTGCAGCAATGCAAAGGAGGTTTATTTGGTTGCGGACGAGGCTGATTGTCTGGGCTAAAAAAAAATATTAAAAAAAGCATATGAAGTGCGGCCTTTTGAAATCCAGCCCTTCGGCGGTCTTTCTAATGAGGCGGGAGGAAGAAGGCAAAAATAAAATCTCGGTATCTCTAGCAGGCTTTTGGCCAAACAATGGCCCGTGAGGCGCGCGCGCGCGCGCACGGAGCCGCGCGGCGAAGAAAGTCCGAAATCTCAGCGTGAGTGCTGGCTGCAGATAAGGCCCGCTTGGCTCTCTGTGTAAACAAACATCGGGCTGCTGGTCTCCCACGCACGCAGGCGCGCCAACAGGGTGCTCCATCTGGAAAAGCGGGGCTGCGGGGTGAAATCGTGCGCGGCGGCGGTGGGAGAGTCGTGATGGGAGGGCATGGGGGGCGGCTGGACCTCAGCAACAAGCGGGATAAAATGACACAACAGCGCACGGCGTCTTTCACCCCCCCAGGCTAGGACCGCGCTGATGATTAAACCCTGATTATTATGCGCGTAATATTTCTCATTCAAATCCCACACCTCCCACCGTGGAAGCTGTCGAAAGAAAAAAAACATCCCACTGCTAAATCGGAATTATCGGGGGAAAAATGGTCGAAATAATGAGATAAAAATTCATAGTCATGAGATAAGTTATAATTATGAGAGGGGAAAAGTCAAAATTACAAGATAAAAAGTCAAATAATCAAACACAAAGTCATAATTATGAGATATAAAGTCCTAATTAAGAGATAATCAAGAAACAGTCATGATTATAACATAAGGAAGTCATGACAATGACATAAAAAGTCAAAACTACAAAATAATAAGCCATAATTACGCAATAACTATAAATAAATTGAGATAAAAAGTCAAAACCAACAAATGACGTCAAAATAATGAGATAAAGTCCAAAGTACGATAAAAAAGTCATATTTATGCTATAAGAACGTCAACATTATGAGATAAAAAGTCCTAATTTTTAGGTATGAAAGTTAAACTTTTGAGATACGAAAGTCGAAATACGAGATAAATGATGTTTTAATAATCATAACTACAAGATAAGGAAGTCATGACAATGACATAAAAAGTCAAAACTACAAAATAACAGGTCGAAATAATGTGATGAAAATTCATAGTTATGAAAAAAGGTGCACTTATGGGGGGGCGTCAAAATGATGGGATAAAAAGTCAAGAAGTTGTGAGATAAAAAATATCCTAATTTTGAGGTAAGAAAGTTGAAATTATGAGATAAAAAGAAATCAAGAAATAGTCATAATTATAAGACAAGGAACTCTAAATTACCAAAAAAAGTCATAATTATCAGATAAGGAAGTCATAACGAGATTAAAAAAACAAAAGAAACTACTAATTAACAAGTCATAATTATGAGATTTGAAAAATGGAAATGATAAAAACACGCAGCCATGAGAAAAGTTTATGAGGGGGGAAAACGTCAAAAGTTAAAAAGTCGAAGCTTTGAGATGAAACGTCAAAACCAACAAATAAAGTCGTGATTGTGAGATAAAGTTATAACTGAGATCAAAAGTTTAAATTACAAAACAGACAAGAAGGTCTAAATTATGACGTAAGCCATAATTATAAGGTAAGGAAATCATGAGATTTACAAATCACAACTACAAATAAGTCATAATTATGAGACAAACAGAAAGTGAAACTCACGAGATGAATATCATAAGTAAGACATTAAAAAGTCAAAACAAGATAAAAAGTTATGAAATAAAGTTGAAATCATGAGATGACGTTATAATTAAGAAAGAAAAAGAAGTTGGAAAGAAATTGTGAGATAAAAAGTTATAATTACAAAATAGCCATAATTGAGATAAAAACTCGAAATTATGAGATAAGTCTTTGTGAGGTTACAAATTATGAGGTAACAAAATCAAAACTACGGAAAAAAGTTAAAATTTTAAGATAAAAGGGGCAAAATTTGGATTAAAAAAAAGTAAAAACTACGCTAGAACGTCAAAATTACAAGCTAAAGTCAGAATTATGAGATCAATTAAAATGGTGAAATGATAGCCAAAACGATGAGATCCAAAACGTGATTTTCAGCGTGTTTGTGAATGCCCCTCGCTGCGTTCTGATGACAATGAGGAAGTGTGCTTCCGAGTAGGACCAGAGAGGTGTTTGTGAGTTGGAGATACATATGTAGCGATGGAATTGAGCTGCCGTTGATGTGTTCAGGTCAGTATAAAGTTCAATAAAGCGTGTCAGATTCTGTGGGGACACTATTGCGGCTCTGTCTGCCATCATGATGTGGGTTACACGTGTTAATGATGGTAAATATTTTAACAGAATCAATGACACACGCTTTTTTTTGGTGAAGTATTTAGCTCGGTGGGGAGTGGAAGGAGGGACGGATGGATGATAGGTGGATGTATGGACAGATAAGGATGAATAGATGGGTGATATAAACATATGGATAAATGAATGGCTGGAGTCACTGGAAGGAGATGAAAGGAAAAGGTTGCATGGGAATTTTCTGCCATTGTTCATGGACCGGAAAGCTGGGATCAACAAATGGCCATCACCTGGAAAACTGGCTACACACACACACACACACACACACACACACACCCAAGAGCTATTTTGGTAGCAGTGAATATACGGTGTAGACCTCATGAATCCCGTGCAAGTTACGTGCTATCAGAGCGGATCAGGAAGAAGATTCCGTACCAAATTCGGTATACCTGTCTATGTTTCAAAGTGCCCTCGACACGGAAACACGCTAGTCTTGTTATCATACCAGGATTGACCATTTTCAGCTAACAACCAACATGTTTGCCGTGGCTTGCGTTCGCGTTCCAAACTCCCGTCCGGTTTGTTTACGCCGCCATCTTGGATAACGGGCACAAGATGCTTGCAACCAGCTGTTGTTTTTTTCCGCCATTTTCATGCAGCAAGGTGCATCATTGGTGGTTTTGTGGTTTTTTTTTTAATCAGGTATAAGTGAGGTTAAATGTTCACTTGTCCATTCATTTGTAAGCTATTATTTTTTGCATCATTTTCTTTATGTAAAACTAGAATTATTTTCAATAAAATGTGTTTTGTGATAACATTTTTGGGTGTCTGGAACAGATTAATTGGATTTACATTGTTTTCCATGGGAAAATTTGCTCTGGTTAGAGTACGTTTTGGTTTGATTTGGACCATCTGGAATGTATTCATGATGTTATATATGAATATTTATGTTTGTTATGCCCACTTGTCGTGTTGAAGGCTCTTGCTGAAACACATGAGAAGACGGCAGAAGCTTGTTCACATTTGTCTGCAAAGTTTGTGGGACAAATGTTGTAATACGGCCCCGAAGATGGAAAGAAAAACTCAAAAACCCACAACACGCCAAGTCAAGTCTCTCATATCTCCTGCTGGATCCCGGGACGTACTTTGGACACCCCTGGTGTAGCATTTCTTGCATTAGCCTGGCTTCTGCTTGGCACTGCCCAAAACTGGACTGCACTGTTCTCCGCCAATTTTAGACCTTTTTTTTTTGTCCCACAAGAGTCCATGGACACACGAACAATGCGTTTATACACCTAATATTATGAATAGTAGAATATTGTTTGATTTATTTTTGTAAACTTAAGATTTTTCACCATAATAGCCAGTCTAGAGCTCGTGGCAGTTAATGCAGAGGTAATTCCTATTTGGCTAAGCGGCTAGCGTGCAGCAATAAACACAAATGGTCGTCCGACTGCAGCATCACAACGAATCTTAGAATAACAATATGGCTTTTCATGCCAAATCGCTTGCTAAACAACATCGTTTGTCATCTTCATCTCAGCTCTGTGCGGTGTGCAAAGAGCAAGCTGATAGCGGTCAGTGGCTATCACTGCCAGTAAAACATAACATACGCCTCACAAAACAATGGCAGTCAATGTTATTATTGTTGCGATTGTTATGTCTTGGCATGTCATTAGCCTTTCTAGGCCTCTCTTGCAGTCCATCTGTCAGTTTCAGTAAGTAAATCCACACCTCATTTTTTTTAAATTTAATCAAATAATTTTAAAATGTAATTTAATAATTAAATAGTACAAACTTTCATCGCTGCTCACTGGCAAAAAGAGAAACTATGTTATGGGTTAACTAATCAAATTAGTGTGATATTTATTTATTTCACTTTATTACTACGATATGCATTAAAAAAAAATGGCGGCCCAAAATGGATTCCGGGACGTACTTTGGACACCCCTGGTGTAGCATTTCTTGCATTAGCCTGGCTTCTGCTTGGCACTGCCCAAAACTGAAATGCACTGTTCTCCGGCAATTTTAGTCCTTTTTTTCGTCCCACAGGAGTCCATGGACACACGAACAATGCGTTTATACACCTAATATTATGACTAATACAATATTGTTTAATTTACTTTTGTAAACTTAAGATTTTTCCTAAAATCAAGTTCGTCTCCTATTATAGCACGGTCTATAAATAAATTCAACATGCTTTTATTCCAAAAATATGACGACTTTGTTGCAGTTTCAAGTGCAAAATTATGACTTTTTTCTCATAATATTTGTAATTAATTCTCATAAAAAAGTCATTTGTAGTTTTAGTGAAAAGATAACACGACACACACCATAACTTTGGTGTCCCAAGTGCTCCCCGGCTGCCATTCATGGCCCACAGCAGTTGTTTTTTGGCCCTTGGCGCATCTAAAATCCCAATTAAACAATAAAATAAAAAAAGAGTGATAGTATTACACAAATAAAGACAAAACTTTGAGAAATAGTATCAGGTTGAAAAAATTAAAAGGAAAAAAAAAAGAAAATTTCAAAAAAGAAATTCCAATTTTTGGAAAATTCAGGGAGGAAAATATTAAAACAATAATATCGTAAAGTCAAAATATTATGAAAATAAAGTTAGAATATTCCAAGAAAATATGTACATGGAGAAAGTTGGTATATTTGTAAAAAAATAAATAAAAATAGCAATTCAATGCAATGTAACATTTGCGGCTCGCAGCAAATTCTAAAAATATAATTTAGAAACAGCAAAAATAGAAAAAATAAGCAGGAAAAATCCAAATAAAGTAAATAATATAAAAGATGATCAGACAAAGAAAAGTTCACTGGAATAATGATTATTATGAAGACAAAAAACATCATTTTTGTGCCATAAAACTGAAATATTAAAGAAACAAAACAATTTGTAAAGTGGGAATATTACAACACAGCCAAAACATTAATAAAGTTGTAATTTTGAGAATTAGGTGAACATATTATAATAGTCAGATCATTTAGTAAATAAAATATCTAGGGAATAATGTCACAATTACTAAAAACTACTAAATATCGTTTATATACTGTTTAAAAAATCAGTTAAACAAGAAAAAGTCGTATTCAGACGAGAAAAACAGCTGCAATTTTACAGAAATAAACAATGTGAGGAGAAATTTGGCATCTTGGTAGCACAAAGCTGAAATATACTGTAAAAAAAACGAAGTTATTTGGGCGAAAAAGTCAAAATAACATGGAAATAAAACCCTACTTTTACGAGAAGAAAAATGTACAAATAGTCCTTAAGTAGAAAAGTCAAATATTATGAATTCATACAAAAACATTTATCTCCTATAAAGCCGAGATGCCGTTTTCCCCGGGAAATATACTTCCAAAAGTCCAAAATGTGGCAAAGCTGCATTCCTTCATCTGCCCCCCTCTCCTCTCCGACACACAATCACTGATACTGCTTTATTCACCGACATACGAACAACGATTGCCAAATAAATGTGTGATATCAGACATTTTTCCTCACAACACAAACGGACAAAACTGCGCGATGTTGCAGTCGACGAGAAGAACCTGCAAGCGCGTGCTAAACAAACAACAGCAAAACTGAAAACCTCCTTGCAGGGTCAGAGCTTTCAGTGGTAAAGAGTGACTTCACTTCCCAATTTAGAGAGAGAGCGAGAGAGAGAGAGAGAGAGAGAGAGAGAGAGAAGTTGCCATCCGGTTATGGTCTGAGAAAAAAAAAAAACTACCATGGTTTGCGCCATCTATGCACCTTCCTCCGCATGAATCCAAGCGAGCTTAGAGCGCCAATTAATTGCGTGAAAAAGGAGTTCAATGCGAGGCTGCCGCCGCAATGGACTGCACCATAAAGGTGAGTACGAGCTTGCGGACTTTCCGGGCTTCCACCCACACCCGGCGCGCCGCGTCTGGCGGGTGAGAGAGAGTCCCCACTCTTTCCTTCTTGTACAAAATTTCCTCTTCCTTCCCGTTCGTGGTCGTACGTCGGGCTGCGGAGTAACACGACCTAACCGCCGCGTCGGTACACGCCGATACCGCCACACACGCCGAAAAAGCGGTGCGCGAATTGGGGGGAGGGGGTGGGGGGGTGACGAGGGAAAGAGCGCGTTTTTTGGGTGCTTTTTGTTGCTTTTTCCCTCCGCATTTTTGCGCTAAGTGCAGAGTTTGACGACTCGCTCGCCAACCACGGAACTACCGCCACACTTTTGGGACTTTTGGGGAGGGTTGACGAAGAACGTCCATCCTGCTAAGTCTGTGGCGCACAGAGAGCAGGTGTCCCTGAAGGCACCATGGATCGGAGGACCCGAAACGCCACGTAACCGGTATCGCTCTCATTTGTACAATATATATATTTTTTTTAACGCTTTCGTTATTGCTAGAGCGAAATGCGAGCAACAATTACAAACAGTCACATTTGACGCCACAAAAAGGCTCCTTTGGAATTATTACTACACTTCGAGCCCGTTGCAAAAGAGAAAAAAGGCCTCGGTGAATTGAGGAAGTTATTTTTGTGTTATTTCCAGCCACGTCTTGCGTGATAAACGGAATCAATGTCGCAGATGGATGATTTGAAACCAACTTTGCGACAAACTCCAAGCGTTGCTTGACTTCGTCCAAGAGGCCTTCCTGTGTGAAAATGGTGTCACACGCACATTCTTTGCTGATGAAAACACAATAGAGCCCTCAAAGTTTTCTCTGGGTGCGTGCTGATTGTGTGCGTGCGTGCGTGCGTGCGTGGGGTTATTTTAAGTCTAATTTATAGCTGCAAACGGGAGCGCTTGTCAGGTGTCGTTATCTCAACTCTGCAGGCTTCCTGTCTCAAACCTCAGACTTTCCGCACACATTTCCGCTGGCCCTGGACCACCAGAGCCCAGAGAAACAATCAAGCGCCAACAAACAAAACTGCAGCGCGTCCAGAAGCTGACGAGATGTTTTTGTTTGTTTGCTCCGCGCGCCCAAAGAGCCGCGCGGCAGAAGTCTGGGCGGTTCGGAGCGGCGTCGCCGATACTTGCAAAATCAGCTCCAGTCGACTTTTGCTTCCGCTTTTTTGGCCTCAGACGCGCTCAACCTTTGCACAATTTCATCTCTGGCCTCTTTGCTGCTGCTGGTGATCTCCCTAAAGCTCCTTTCTCTCACATAACGCAACTCGGATGGCTTATCTAGGAGCAGTTGTGCAATGTAACACGAGTCAGTCACCATAAAGTACTATCTTTTGGAGCTGATTGCATATTCGGGCGGGGCTAACGTGGCGTTTCACCAACCAAACGCACAGAATGTACAGCAAAATGAATGGGAATAAACCAGGGATGCCATTTCAAGGGCCATGCTTGTGTTTTGCTGTGTTTTTGCAGTCCCCTAATGTCTGAAACAAACCATACTACAGATGCAATTAACCATCCTTTCCATAGTCAGCATCAAAACAGCCATTGGGCCCGTTTCCCCTAAATTAAAACCCACTTGGAGCGGCAAAATCCCTAAATCTGACCGCTAAATTGAAGTAACTTTTTGCCCCCTGGAAATTAGTCACGTTTCTTAAACCTTCTTCACCGACTTTGTTGCCAGTTTTCTGTGGCGACAAAGGAAGCTAATAAGCAAAACAGCATCATGGCTTCCCATTGAGTAGACTCACCAGCAAACACCGCCCCAGCACTGCCACGCAAAACCATGAAAGGCTCATGACGGCGTAGTGACTACACACCAGCTGGAGCCACAGCAGAAGGATTTTTAAAAAAGCAGCGGGTTGCAGACCCCCGCCCTAGACGACTCAAATCAATACAGTTTGGTCCGCATTAATTGGATAATCTATTCTCTATATAGCGTATCATACAACCACAAGGATATTATGACTACAAGTAGATTTTACAAAGCTAAAATATATACAGTGGTGTGAAAAAGCCCCCTTCCTGATTTCCTATTTTTTCGCATGTTTGTCACATTTAAATGTTTCAGATCAAACAAATTGAAACATTAGTCGATGACACAAATGAACACAAAAATGCCGTTTTTAATGAAACTTTTTTTTTTTTACTAAGCAAGGGAAAAAAACTCTAAACCTACATAGCCCTGCGTGAAAAGTTATTTCCCACCCCATCCCCCTTGTTAAAACAACTCAACTGAAAAGAATTGAGATCTCATTCTGGAAATAGCCTTTTCTAAAGCTTTGGGACTTCAGCCAACCACAGTGAGAGCCTTCATCAACAAATGGCCAAAACATGGAACAGTAGCGAACCTTCCCAGGAGTGGCCGACAATCAAAATGACACCAAGAGCGCAGCGACGACTCATCCAAGAGGTCACAAAAGACTTCACAAGAGTTCATGCCTACATCATAAGAGAGTCACAGGACAAACAACGGCCCACATGCCAGAGTTCCAAGACCAAAACCCCTGCTGAACAAAAAGAACATTAAGGTTGTCTCAATTTTGCCAGAAAAAGCCAGATGGGATAGGCTCCAGCATACCCGCGACCCTAATGAGGATGAGCGGCGTAGAAAATGAACGAATGACTGAACATCTCGATGATCCCCAAGACCTTTTTGGAAAACACTCTGTGGTCTGATGAGACAAAAGCTGAACTAAAACATGGTGGTGGTAGTGTGATGGTCTGGTGCGATTCTGCTGCCTCAGGACCGGGAAGACTTGCTGTGACAAATGGAAGCATGAAAAAATCCTGAAGGAGAATGCCCGGCCATCTGTTGGTGACCTTGAGCTGAAAGGAACTTGGAAGCAGGACAGCGATCCAAAACACACTAGCAAGTCCACCTTGGAATGGCTGAAGAAAAAACAAATGAAGACTTTGGAGTCCGACCTGAATCCTACAGAAATGCTGGCATGACCTTAAAAAGGAGCTTCATGCTGGAAAAGCCTCCCATGTGACTGAATGACAACAATTCTGCTAAATTCCTCCACGGTGCACTTGATTGCAGTTGTTGCTGCTGAGGGTGTTAGCTTTAGGCTAAAATCACTTTTGCCACACAGGGCCATGTAGAGTTGGATGTTGTCCTCTGTTAATAATAAAACATTTCATTTAAAAAACGCATTTTATGTTATTTTATTCGATATGGCTAAAAACAAACCGCATGCATGCTCTCCTGAGTCCTTCCAGACGGTGTTCTCACAAATGCTGATTTTTCTGCTGTTACTGCATGCCGACCCTTCCTGTCCTTTCTCTGCTGGGCGGGGCAGCAGAGTCCTTTGGCCCAAGTGGCCAAGAAAAATGATGCCACTTTTTCCTGGGCTTGCTACTTCCGCCTAGCAACAAAGGAACAAGAAAATAATGCCACATGACCGGGAGAAAACAACAAATTATGTCGCTGAAGCTCGCCAGTTTAGGCCAAAGCGAGCATCACTGGAGTTTTACAGACGGCGACTATCCAGGCTGCAGGAACAGGAGTCATATTGCAAACCAAGTAGCTAGAACCTGACACACATAAACATGGTACCAAAAAGGCGTGCGTGTGATTACACCTCGAAAGCTGTAAGGACTTGGGCAAGACGGTGTGATGATGCAACGCTGCCAATTCCCTCACAACCAAAAACGCGACGCTAGAAATGCAGCTGGAGTCACAGCTTGAGCGCCAGCACGGCTGGTTTCTACAGGCCGTTTTTAACGAAAGCCTGCAGCGAAGGAGGAAGTCGGCTTCGTTCGTGCAAGCAGAGAAAGGGCGCACTGCTTGCGGTTGACATACACAGAAAGAGAGAGAGAGAGAGAGAGAAAGAGAGAGACCATCAGCAAGCTGCGAATCCATCCAAAAAATACACTGTTTTTCTTCTTCTCTTGAGAATATGCCGCCTGCAGGTGGGTGCCGCTTTCAGGCTGCTGTTTCACTTCTGCACACTCAAATGCTGCCCGTAGAAGGGCTGCACTATTTAAGATTTGTTTCTTGCTGTTCCTTTTAGGATAGCATGACTTGTTGCAAGTGTAAACATAGGATAATCCTTAAAGGGGCCCTTATCCTCTATTTCTAACTTTTATGCCACATGTATGGGGGCGGTGTGCATGGAAATGGCACCCACATCGACCCGAAAACTACGTAGCGAACAATGCCTCATTTTGCTGCTGAAATAATGGTTATCAAGAATTCATAACAGTTGCTGTTAAAAGTACTATTGTATGATTAATGAATAGTCGTTACTGTTGTAACTATGCATTACTTACTCATCATTCATTTTTACTATTAATTACTATTTATTAATACACGCAGTTGTTATTTTGCATTATCTTGAATTAAATGTCACTATTAGTAATAGTTACCATGAATTCAAGTTACTGTTAACTAATTAATGTTAATGATAACTGTCGCTATGCATTGCTTTTAATTAACTGTTACTACTGTATTAATAACAGTAACTAAGAATTTAACTTACTGCTAAGTAATTCATGTTACAATTAATTGTTACGATGCATTACTTTTAATTGTTTCGATTATTAGTCAATACAGTGGCACTGAAATGGGTAAAAAACGAGGTAGGCCTGTAGGAAGTATTGAGAAGTAACAATTTATAACTATTCGCAGTAAATATAAAATGTAAATAAATAACTTCTGCTTATTACTGTAATGAAGAATGTTACTATTGTTGTTAGTAAGCATTACTATTTATTCATTAATCTTTTTTCTATACCGCTAATACTCATTTGGGTCGCGGGTATGCTGGAGCCTATCCCAGCTGACTTTGAGCAAGGGGCGGGGTACACCCTGGACTGGTCGCCAGTCAATCTAAACCACAATGGAGAGTTAAAAAAATATATATTAATATAATGTAATATGACAAAATACAAAAACCCATCTCAATAGATAAATTAGGTCAAAGTTGGTCAAAACTTGTCATGCAAAATTCTCACGAACTAATCGGCTCTAAGCGCACCACAGCGTGCGTTTAACCCCGCCCTACCCGCAGCTCAGTGTGGACACAGAGATGCCGCCCCACATCTTGACCAATGACATTTGTCAATGACAGGAAACAAAAAAAAAAAAAGACAAGGAAAAAAATAATTGGTTCCACATTGGCTGTTAAAGAAGCCAGCTTTCGGAGCCGATTCATTCACCACCGACACATCACTGGTGCCCTGCAATTGGCTGTCAACCAGTCCAAGGGGTAACCCGCCTTTCACCCGAAGTCAGCTAGGATAGGCTCCAGCATACCCCCGGACTCTAGTGAGGCTCAGCAGCATAGAAAATGTATTGATGGATGGGTGGATGTATTAGTATTATTAGTTACTATGACTAGTAAGCATTACACTTTTACTATTAATAGTTATTAATAGTAAATGATTACTGTGCATGACTTTACAGATACTTCGATTTAATATTTACTATTAATTTACTGAAACAAAAATACGTGTATTAACTCACGCGCGCGTTTCTTCGTGGCACTTCGCAAGCAGCAACACAACACTTCCTCATTTTCCACCATTAACAACAAGGTGCATTCACAATCCAGCCGGAATTCTGAATGAATTTTCTTGTGAATGGACGGGTACGAAAATCCCTCTTGTGAATTTGTCACGTCACAGCTTTAGGAAGTTGAAGTATATCAGAATACAGCGGAACCTGTTTCTCTCTTGATGGCCCTCAGATTGGCTGGCTGAAGCTGACACAAGCGGTTGTCGACATAACAGACATGGAAAAAGAAACTAACCACAGCTTGCACATTTATTTTATGACTTTGGCAATTTGCAAAGGAGTGGAATTTTTTTTTCCATATAGCAGTTTGCTGACATGGACAACTTCCGCTAGCTATATTAAGGCATTATTGGAAGACAATGCCGCCTTGCACGCTGCCCTTAACGAGGCTATAAATCCAACAACAACAAAAATTGAGCATTATGCAAGGATGTCAGGGTTCTACGGGATGATAACAAGGCATTATTGGAAGATAATGCTGCCTTGTGTGCGGCTATTAAGGAGGTTAGAAACCCTACAGAAGAAAATAGAGCCGAATGATGATGATTACTATTAATAACAACATTCTACAAGATGGCATCAAGGCACTGTTGGAGAAGAATGCTGCCTCAGGCAGCATTCTCGAGAAAGAGACAGAAGAAAATACCGCTGAGCAAATGAAGAATATGAATGATGAGATGGATCAGAAGGCACAAATAAACAAAGTGATCCTCATAGGGCTGCAAATTGCGCACCCGAATAAATCAACAGGAGAAAAAAAATACGAGTGTTGTTTGTTTAAGCAAGTGATGTGATACACAGAGGGGGTAGGATTAAATAAGATCTGGTTCTTCCTACTCCTTTTCAGGCGTGTGGAATTGTGAATTGCAATATGAAGCATTCAGTGTAAACTGTATGCATGTTTGAAATAAATTAAACCATAACCACAACACATTAATCACGCAATAAATAAAAAAAGAGGGTTCACTGTGTGCATTAGTTTCAGCACATGAACAGAGTGAGCCCTTTTGTCAGTCAAACAGCGTCTATGTTTCAGTGGATGGAGGCGGGCCTGCTAGCATACACACAGTACGGGTTCCAATGTTTCAATATTTGGTCAAAAATAAGCAAAAAAATAGCTATAAATAAAACTAAATAGCTATAATAAAACTAGGCAAAAAGCAGTCTTCGAGTCCGATTCTCTGGACCGCAGGGTGGTGTTGTTTTGCAAAATTAAAAATGACCCACATCTTTTAAAACCATTCCCCGCCCCACGCACCCCCACGGCACTTCCTCTCACTCAGCCCGAGCCAAAAGGTTCTGCAGCACATGGCGGCCGGGTTTCCTGCAGGCCGCTGAGAAAGCACGGCGCTGACGTACGAGGCCCGAAGACAATGCCGGACTCCTCTAAACAAACACGCACTCTCAGAGTCCTCACATCACAGCAGCGGCGCCATCTTGGCATTTTTTTCTTTACAAATCTGTGTCAAAAGTGCTGAGGACAGGAAGACAGGCTCATGTCTCCGTCTGACTCCACCCCCGCCCCGCAAACCCCACCCTAACGAAAAACTTCAACTGTCAAGATTTGAGATGCTTTTTGAGACGTGTGCTTTCGCTACTGACGTGCCCTTCGTTCATGCTCTTCGTTCATGCTTCGCGCCTAATCTGACGAAGATCAAGTTTTTTATTAGGAAAACATACAAAAATAGCACTTTACATTTTTTTACTACATTTTCAAGACGCTGTTTTTTTTAAAATAAATTAGGTTAAAGCATATTATTGTTATTATCAGCATAAAAAACTTCCCTATTGACTCTTTTTTCCATGTTTGCTACACTTAACCGTTTCAGATCAAACCAATTTAAATAATTGTCAATGACAACACAACGGAACGCAAAAGCAGCTTTTAAATGAAATTTTTATTATTTACGGAGGAAAAAAAATCCTAAGCTACATGGTCCACCCCTCAACTCACAAAACTCTCAATTTCCGATATCAACAGATACAATTACGTGTAACATCGCATATCGTGGAATATTAACTTCACAACATATTTGTAAACATTGTGCAACATTTTCTGCTGAGGAGTCTCCCGGGGATACTACTGCGTCTGCCTGCCGCTCTTTTTTAATTACAGTACATTGTACCCCCGCAAACATAACGGATGAATACAGTGGTTTCCACAACGTCGGCAAACTAAAGCTCTTTAAACGGCCAAATCATGCAGTCCATGGGCCAAATGCTATCAAAGGTGATTGTTAAGTTTTCCCCGTGAAAGGTTATTGACTGGATTAGGTTTGAGCAATGCACACGAATAGGACATGAACGAGGCATCTTCTTCACTCCGACGCTTGCCTTATCCAATATGGTGGCGGCGACAACGTATGACTTAGCGCTCAATGCGACTTCTCGATTATGTCTATGTGCCACCCCTCTCACCATTAGCGGTGTTTTGACGGCGTTTTTAAAGCGCATGCAGATGTAGATAAAGCTGCTGGATGCTCAGCACTCATAATACAACAATCGCTGACCTGGCGACTAGCGGGGAGGTGAGGGCCAACTGAACAGGAGGTGTTTTATTGGAGGGAAGATCGGGCATGAATGCTGCGGCTGTGTTGCACAGGAAGCGCTGTCTGTGGTAAGTGAGGACCAGCCCATATACGAGACGTCCTACGCGGCGGCCATGCACATCAAGGCGGAGATGACGTCACCAGGCGGGTACAGCCATCCGTCCAAGCAGAGCCCCGAGCCCGCCGAGCCCGACTGGATGTCTGCGGCTGCGCAAAACCCCGGCAAGAGAGGCGAGCACGTCAACGGAACCAAGTGAGTCAAAGGGAGAGGGGGGGGGACACTCCAGGGTCATGTTTTGAGTTTTTAACTTTAGCGCAATTAGGCTATTTGTCAATGTAAGTGGGACTTAAGTCACCAGGACGCATCCATACCTGTACGGACAACAGGGGCTAAGGTTGGCACGTGCTAAAAAGGCCACCATAAGCCTCATAAGTCCTGCCTGTCTTGTAGCCATGAGTCCCCGGTGGACTGCAGCGTCACTAAACGCTCCAGGCACATGAGCAATGACGGCATCCCGATGGCGTACCAGCCCTCGTACGCGGAGCCCCGTGTCAGCCCGCAGAATGTGACCTCGCCCAGCAGCGCCACCGAGGAGAAGCGGGTCATCGTACCGGCAGGTGAGCATGAGCACCCGACCCTAACTAGAGTCCTCCGATTCCAGAATACTATTAGCAACGATGCTAACGTTGCTAAAAAATGCTAAAAAATCGATATTATCCAGACTGTAAGCCACTACGGAGTATAAGCCGCATCAGTCAAAAAAATGCCTCTTGGGGAGGAAACAGACATCGTACTGGACTGGAATTATGTAGAAATGCATTTCACAGAATTCGAGCCCACCAACAGACATTTCATCTGGAAAGGCAAGTTGTTCAAAAACCCAAACGCACACCACAACAGCCTGAATACGCCTCCGCTATGTTACCGTCGCGCATCAACACGTATTCATCTACATGACAGCATAGGCAACATACCCGGGAAGCTGTATAGGCTCAATTAACATAAGAGGTCAGCGAGTCCAACAAGCAGGTTAGCAGTATTCGAGTTCACCAAGCTCCCAATCGCATTTTACATTACTGATGTTGTAATAAGGTATTTTGCTATGTACAGTAAGTCACACCCAACTATAAATGTAGTCGCTAAAGAAAAAGGGCAGTTAAAGTGTCATTATCAGCGTTGTCGAGTAGTGTGGTTTGCGTGCTTGTTTCCATGTGTCACTCCAGAACGTAGCTTCGGACATTTTCCATTCAAGTCTCTGTGGAATTTGACAAGAAGGGCCGGTGAGTCAGCAATTGTTGTGTTACAGAAAGTGCATATGGTCTCACGCAAAAGTGCATGTTAATAGAGAACCATTAAAACGTAAGAGCATGTGCTGCCACCGACAATGCAATCTGCTATTACGGGCAGCACAAGGTGCGCCCATTGTTTCCCTACTGGAAATGAATCGGCCCTTTCCTGAAACGGTACACCTACTCGTCATATTTCTGGGCACCGTGAGGAGTATGAAATGTTACTCAAACTTCGACTATTGTGTGAAGATGATGAAAATATCCGACACCATTGGATTGTGGCATTAATAAAAATCTGGAAGCTATTTTTCTGCCTTGGTCACACGCCTGCAGTTATCATGTGCAACAGCAGAGGGCTCCTGTTTTTACTTGTCCAACAGGGGTGTCCAAACGTTTTCCACTGGGGGGCCACACAGTGACAAATGAAATGCAACTTTGCCACTTGCATATATTGTAAAGCAACACATATAGATATGTTTAGAAGTTATAAATATTTCAGGAAAAACTGCATCTCAGCTCAGTCATACAGGTAAAAAAACAAAATTTTAAAAAATTACTTTTTCTCTATTTTAGCTTTCCCCATATTTCCGCTTTGTTTTTAAATAACCTATGTAGATTTTCTTCATGCAATATTATGACTTCTACAAAATTTTCAAATTATGAAATTTTTCCTCATTAGAATGTCTGTTTTCCTCCTAATATATTGACTCGATTCTCATAAAATTACAGCTGTTTCCCATTTCTGCTATTTTTCCCCCAACTACTTCACTATTTTTGGTAAATTTTCATAATTATGACTATATTCCCTGAATATGCTTTATTCTCCCAACATAACTTTTTTGGAAACACAATTTTTAGTACAACTTTATTTTTCATAATATTATGACTTAAAAGTGATGTTATTTTTTTCTTTAACACTTTCTGTAGGCTACTAAAACTAAGTTATGACTTTTTCTTGTTAGATTGCAATTTTCTTGTAAAATTTACTTTATTCTTGTAAATTGACTTGAATTTTTTGAAGGATTTTTTCCAATTTTACTGGATTTTCTTGTTAAATCTAGTGTTCCTGCTAAATTAAATTTTTCAAACAAAATATTCTTAAATTGTACAAGAAATTGAATTTTAAAATTATGAAAGTATTCATTTTTACTAGTTTATTCTTGCTAGTATTTTTGGCTATGGTAGGAGAGTGCAGCATAATCGTGGTCAAAATAAAACAAATTTGACGTATTATTAATACATTATTTTTAATAAATGGCCATATAGACCGAGTTAAGTGGAATCCTATCTAATTTGGTATGTGTACACGAATGAAAAGCTGTATTTCATACAACATATATCTTATCTAGAAAGCGAGTTCAGCGGCAATTTTAAAAACATGTGATCAATGTCCACTCTTTGTCAGATCCAGAGGTTTGGACCCAGGACCATGTGCGTCAGTGGCTGGACTGGGCTATCAAAGAGTACGTTCTGGAGGAAGTGGACGTCATGCTCTTCCAAGCACTGGACGGCAAGGCCCTGTGCAAGATGACCAAAGAGGACATGATGCATCTCACGTCCGCCTACAACGCAGACATCCTGCTCTCGCACCTCAATTACCTCCGGCAGAGTAAGGCGACGCCCATCCCTCCATGCCTATTTTAAGTCTGACCATGAACAACTGAAAACCACTCTTTTCTCAAGGTCTGCTGATCTATTGTACTGTAAGTACTACAATGTATCCCACGGGGCATCTCCACAGTTTAGTTCGGGCACATTCACGATTTAGCATTCAAGTACTGGAAAATTTGCATCTTGTTCACGCTAAGTCAATAATTGATAAAAATGTGATAAGAGGTAAAATGCACAGCATACGTCTGCAGCTGTTGGAAAAAGTCCCATTATTTGCTTCACTGATAATCTTGTCTCCTCAAGCGATGGGCTTTCGCACGTTGTTTGGCGGCCCTCGAACGCACCATAGTCACTCAAACGTTTACAGTCCTGATCAAAATGAAAAGACCAGTTGAAAAATTGCAAGAACGTACCTTTTGCACTTTTGGATCTTATGGAGGTTTAAGTAGAGCTTCAAAATGCAAAAAAGAAATGGGAGGGAAAGAAAAATAAATTTATTGCAAAGAAGCTTTCAAGTGAAATAGGCTGTTGATCAGCTGACCAAAAGGGTAAAAGCAGAGCTGATGTCCATTTTCTAAACTTCCCTTACCATCCATCCCCAAATGTTCTCCATTGACTTTAAGATGGAGGGACACAGAGGATGGTCCAAAAGTGTGAGATTATTCTTCTGGAAGAAGTCTTTTGTTGAGTGCAGCATGGTCATGTTAAAAAAGTCAGTAATTACCACACAGAAGACGGTCTTCAGCCATGAGGGATGCCCCCCTGTAACATCTCCACATGGCCGGCGGCCGTTTGACGCCCCTGCACAACCTGAAGCTCCATTGTGATGGCGGCGTGAGTAAAACATCTCAGGTGGGATCTCTTTGTCATGGCAGTACGGTTGGAAGCTATCAGGACCATCAAGGGAGAATAAAACTTTCTTCCACCTTTCAATGTCCAATGTTTGGAGGTCTTCTGCAAATTTCAAACACTGAATGAGGCGAGGCCTTTGAAGAGATTTTTCTTAAAAGCCTTCTCTGGCAAATGCCATCTGATGGTTATTGGACTGCACTCGGCACCAGTAACAACCTTCATTTGGGTCAAGGATGGTCCCGTGTCTTGACGGACAGCCAACGGGATCTTCTGGCTCCATTTTTTGGGTCTACCACTTGCCTTCTGTGCTCCATGAGCCTCTGGATTTTTGAAGAAGTTTCGAATGAGGCGTCCGACCTCAGCAGCAATGACATTGAGGCTGCGAGAGGCCTTGCTTATGCAGCTCAACAATCCCACCACCTTCAAAGAGAAAAAGCACTTTTCCCTTTTTCTTCAAGAGATCATGACAGTGAATACCTGACACTAAATCACATTCAATCCACATTTTTGCCAAGATTTTGCCTTTTAAAGACTGTACTCTTAAACTTTTAATCAGCCGATGAACGGCCTATTTCACTTGCTTCCTGGGAAGAAATTCACCCCGATTTCTTCTTTTTGGATTTTGAAGCTGAGCTTAGAAACTCCTTAACATCTCTTTTTATACATTGTGCATGTTGCTAGTTAGCTTCCACTGCTAATAAACAATGGCAAGAGAAGGGGTTCAGGAGCTGAATCTAATGTAATCAGTACAACAGTAGCTTTTATTGCAAATGTTGATCCAAATTGGAAGAGAGTGTATCCGTTTGTTGTGGATTTTCTCCATTCGCTGGTAAGCTTGCAACAGAAGCCCTGCAAAAAGCAGCCATGTGGTCTAAAGTAGGTTTACTTGAACAATAACAAGTTGGTCCAATAAAATCGTCAGCACAAAGTAAAAACACTGCCATGACTTCATCAAAACAAACTCTGAGCACAATCAAACAGTGGTCTGTGTTCTGAGCGCAAAAACAGTCCAATGACATAAAATTGACTGTTTTTTTTCCAGGTAGCCCTACTTTCTCGTACACCACCGCTCCCTCGAACAACACACCACCGCCACCCCCGCAGCCTCGACTACAGGTGAAAGCAGGTGAGTCCCAAGGAAGACAATCAACGATCTTATTTATCAGCTTTGTTCAAATGGCGCCACCCATGACGCTGTTCAGTCTCATTTCTAGCAGTGAAGTGATCGGGGCAACACCTCAGCTAAAGCAGAGTAAATAAACGCTTTTCGAGATAGATGGTCAACTTGATTACGTACATTTTTCGTTATAATAGTAGCTACGCCATAACGTTGTGACGTTGCTGGATGTTCACCATATCCCAGTGATACTGTAAGTTTTCTTTTCCAAAAGAGGAACGTTTAAAACAAAAAGTGACAAATCGAGTGCAGAGAACGAGAGACAGATGGGCGCCAACCTCGAGTTCTGTTCTTTGCAGTGATCATTTCATTAATGACTACAATGAAGAAACACCATTAAAGAAGCATTTGGCTTGAAAATACAGTATAAACACATTTAAAAAAGGATGCTATGCCGCCGGCACAAAGGAAAAAGACAAGAACGACGACGTCAAAGTTGCCACAGAACAGAGTAAGTCATGTCTTGTTTACAAAATGTCTTCTAAACACTATTCCATGATAGGGAAAAGGCTGTAAAGCATTATACATGTTATGTAAACATCTTTTCACTGCGATATGTACAGTATGTTTATTGTGGGGTGTGGCAGTGGCGGTGACAAAATCTGACATAAATTAAGCTATAAAGGCCTATTTCTGCTCATTAAGAAGTCAATTTAAAAGAATAATTCAAGTATAAGCAACTCCAAAGTAATTTACACTTACCATTCTGTGTTTAACGCCAATCTCCATGTTTTAAGTCCGTGTTCTGCAGGTTCTTTATTTCATCTCCAAATGTTTCTCTTCTATTCTCCTCAAAATCTATTGACACATTGCGCGTATCTTTGCTATAATTACTGTAAACATTCTCCATCTCGTACACCGCTATGTTTTTTTTCTTCCATATTTGCCTGCGCCAGAATACTGAATTGCATCCTGCCTGCTGATTGGTCAATCAATTAAACTACTGCAGATTGGTTCTTGTCTGGGCGACAGAGATGATAAGTTGAATATTTTTACAACTTTGAGATTCGCTTGGCTGGACGGTGACTCGCGATAATCGCCTTGTTGCCCCGGTTCCAGTGAAAAGGAATGGACTCATAATATTACGAGTTTGTTGTGACTTTTTCTTTCTCATTAGAATGACTTTTTTCTCCTAATATTTTGACTTTGTTCTCATAAAATTACAGCCGTTTTTTCAATTTCTGCAGTTTTTTTTTTTTTGCTAACTATTTCAACTGTCTTATTATTTTCTTCTCATAAATGACTCGCAATATTTTGACTTAATTGCCTGAATATAACTTTTTTGCTACCTAATGTTTGTTTTTTGTATCTCATGTCACTTAAATAAAATCTTTAATATTTCAACTCCAAGATACTAAAATTAAATAATTTTGCCTCATTACACCCTTAATCCACCAATATTCTTGTAAAATTATGACTTTTCCTTGTTAGATTACAACATTTTACTTCATATTTTGACTTTATTTTTGCAAAATTACTGCTGATTCTTCCATTCCTTGTTGTTTTTGTTTCTTCTTGCAAATTTTCTTCTCATAATTATGACTTTATTTTTGTAACATTAGGATTTTTCCAACCATATACTTATACTAAAAATTACCAAAAAAAATATTTAAACTTTATGCTAATGAAAATGTTTCCTCATATGACCTTATTCTCAAAATTGTGACGTTTCCTCATTAGATTACAACTATTTCTCTACATGTTTTGACTTTAATCTTGTAAAATTATTGCTGATTTTTTTCCATTTTGGGCTTTATTTTTTCTTTGTTATGTTTTTGCTAGCACTTGTTTGTCTGTTTGTGATCTAAATAAGTTGTGAATGGATTTGGATGACATTTTCAGGAATTGTCGGAAATGGGATATGGAAGAACTGATCAGCTTGGGAATGATCAAGCTCACAGTATGGATCCAGGAATATTTTTTTAAAGGATAACATTGCGAGAAAGGACCATTTTCAGCATTTACGCATATAACTCAAAACAAAGTATTTGGGGAAAAAATTTAGTACAACTGGTTCTACAAAAGATCAAAAACTGATCCAAAAAATGTAAGATTATTATTTTGGTGCGACTCTCAATATGGTGCTTGGCGGAAGTCTGCACTTTCCAAGTGCTATTACTTGTTAAATTACATTTTTAGAACATTCCCCAGGTCAGTATAAAACAGATGCAAGATGAACTTTGTTTAAACGTGAACTACTGTATTATCAGACCCTTTCACAAAGAAAGGCCACAAAAAATCCTGTTAAAAAAGACCCGGCATTTATTTGCCTGTGCCGGGGAAGCGGGGAAATTATGCAACAGAGCGGGATAAGTGGATCTTAGGTGTTAAACATCACACTCTTAGAAACAGGCGCCCTCCTGCCTCTGATACTGCTTTCCAAGCCGGGTTGATTTTGGGCCCCTTTTACACAGAACAGACACAATGAAGTTGGTTTTTACAGGCAGCGTCAAAGGGGTCTTGGGTTGACCTTGCAAATTCTCCGTTTATCACAAACAAACAAGAGCGTTTGAATGATGGAGGGTACTGTGCAGAGTTCACATCCATGTTACAAAGTCTCCTTGGCACAACACCAGCCTCAAAACTGATGAATCCCAAACTCAACAGGTCGTTCCATGCAGGAAGCAGCTGCACTGGCGGAGGAAATTGTGTGCGCGTTAGGGGTGAGGGGGTATAGGTCACCCTGCTGGGACACAACTCACAATCTCATGAAGACAGGGGCGGCCAAAACAAAAGAACACTCACCCAAGAAACTACGGGTCATCTCTAGACCATTCTCCTGTGCGTCCGACTTATCGTCTCAGTTTACGGACTTCCTTCCCGGGGCGGCTTCAATGGGCACTTCAAAAGATTTGGGCTGCTGTTTTACAACCATACGTCGGCGGAAGACTTGTCTTTGCGTACATTCATCTCATTGTCTGGTCTGCGCAGAGAGCACTTTTGACGAGATCGGACGCAGGAACAGCTGGACCGCCAACAGCATGACGACTGTACACAAAGGTAAGAAACTTTGTAGTCAACATTTATTTGTATTTCCACGACATATTGCAAAAGAAATCCCTCTCAAATCGTGGGTGTGTATCCCCTCTCTTTTTGCAGGTTCCTCCATGGAGCACCAACACAACAGAGTGACAGAACCCGCTTCAAGAATTGTCCAAGGTGATGTGGACAACGATCCAAAAGCAAAAAGTGCAGCTTATATTAATTAGCTAATGCTAATGTTCAATACACAAGCAGTATTTGAATGCATGTCAAAACACAGCTTTTCACAAAAGCTAACATGCTACATTCCATTGTATTCCATTTTCCTCCACTTACTCGGGTCCGGGTCGAAGGAGCAGCAGTCTTAGTAGGCAAGTCCAGACTGCCCGGTCCCAAGCCACCTCTTTCACTTCCACCAGGGGGACCCCAGGGTGTTCCCAGGCCAGCTGTGAGACATAATCCCTCCAGCGTGTTCCAGGTCTGCCCCAGGGCCTTCTCCCAACTGACCTCTCTCTTTACCACGGGGGTCCGATACAGGGACCCCATTACTGCAGATGCTGCGCCGATCCTTCTGTCAACCTCACGCTCCAAACTTCCCTCACTCGTGAACAAGACCCCGAGATACTTGAACTCCTCCACCTGAGGCAAGACCTCACTCCGAAGCCAGAGGGTACACCCTTTTCGGACAAAGAACTATGGCCTCGGATTTGGAAGTGCCGACGCTTGTGGCTACAAATTCTGTCCATGAAATTTATGAACAGAAGTGTCAAGGCTCCAGTTGTAAAAGGACCAAATGGCAAGTAGTAGTGCGCCCCCAATCCCGTAGACCCGGAGCACCCCCCACAGGAGACCACAACGGATACGGCCAAATGCCTTTTCCAAGTCAACAAACAGTAGAATGGTTGGGCAAACTTTCTCATATCCCCCAGTACCTTTGCAAGGGTGTAGAGTTGGTGCAGTGTTCCATGACTGGGACAGAAACCACAATGCACATCCTGTAGACAATGTTTGACTAATGGTCGTACACTTCTCTCCAGCACCCTGGAATAAACTTTCCCTGGGAGGCTGAGGAGTGTGATCCCCCCTATAGTTGGAAAAAACCCTCCGATCACCCTTCTTAAAAAGAGGGACTACCACCCCGGGTACTGCTCCCATCTATCATGGAATGTTGAAGAGACAATCCCTCAACAACCAGAGCCTTGAAGAAGTCAGAGCGAAACTCGTCCATCCCCGGAGCCTTGCCACTGGGCCTCAGCTACAACTCTGCTTCCTCTATGGAAGATATATCAGTGGGATTGAGAAGAGCCTCAAAGTATACCTTCCACTAACCAACTTTATCCTTAGTCAGCAAGCCTCCGTCCACACTGTAAGCAGTGTGGACTGAGCACTGCTGCCCCTTTCTGAGGCGTCGAACGGTTTGCCAGAACCTCTTCGGGGCTGACCAAAAGTCGTGCTCTACGGCCTCACCAAACCCCTTCCACACTGGAGTTTTTGCCTCGACCACCGCCGAAGCCACGTGCTGCTTGGCCTCATGGTACCCCTCAACTGTTTCGGGAGTCCCACAAGTCACCCATGCTCTATAGGACTCCTTTATCTTAACGACAGCCCTGATCTCTGGTGTCCACCATCGGATTCGGGTCTTTCCGCCACGACTAGCACCGAACACCTTGCAGCCCCAACTACGACTGGCTGCCTCAGCAATGAAGGCACCGAATACGACCCATTCCAACTCGATTTCCCCATCCACCCAGATGCAGGCCAAAGCTCTGCAGGAGGTGAGCGTTGAAGACTTGACGAATGGGGGAGACTGTCAGACGTTCCCAGAAAACCCTCCCTACACGTTTGGGTCTCCCAGGTCTGCCCAGCATCTTCCCCTGCCATCTAAACCAAATTATCACCAGGTGGTGATCAGTTTACAGCTCAGCCCCTCTCTTCACCCGCGTGTCCAAAACATGCGGCCGCAGGTCTGATGATACGAATATGCTACATAATATATCATTAATTATTAAAATAACATCAAGTTGAAGCAGATTGGTGGGATGTTTACAGTGATGCAGACTCTGCATCGGTCAGTTGTCGTGAAAAAGGAGCTGAGCCGAAAGGCAAAGCTCTCAATTTACTGGTCAATCTACGTTTTTACCCTCATCTATGGTCATGGGTTTTGAGTAGTGACCGAAAGGACAAGATCACAAGTGCAGGCAGTCAAAATCAGTGTTCTCCACAGGGTGGCTGAGGTCTCCCTTAGAAATAAAGTGAGAAGCACTGTCATCCAAGGAAAAACCCAGAGTAAAACCGCTGCTCCTGCACACTGAGAGGAGCCAGATGAGGTGGCTGGTTAAGATGCCTGGGGTGGTGTTAAAGGCACATCCGACGTTGGAGCCCAGGACACGTTGGAGAGACTATGTCGCTCAACTGGCTTGGGAACACCAAGTCTCAAAAGTCGCCTGGAGGAGCTGGACAAAGTAGCCGGGGAAAGGGAAGCCCGGGCTTCCTTTTTTAGGCTGCTGCTCCCACAACCCGACCTCGAATAAGCGGAAGAAGATAGGAGAACCAAAGCCAAGAGTGAATTTGATACTTATACTAGGCTTTTTCAGCTCCATCACAAATTTATCACAATATATTGAAATAAATATAACTCTTCAACATTAAGTCAGTCAATTAAGTAGAGTATTGAAATATTAAAGAAAAAATGCTATTATCTTTTAAGTCATAATATTGTGACAAACAAAATCAAGTTGTAATTTTTTGAAAACTTTGTTAGGAAAATGTTATTATATGAAAACAATCAAATTATTATGGGAATAAAGAAGAAGAAAATTTACACTAGAAAGTTGAAAATTTTTTTTTTTAATGAGAAAAACCACTGCAAAAATGAAAAAGTTGTTACCAATTATAGGCCTTTTCACTGATATGACAAAGCTGAGATGCAGTTTTTTCTTGAAGTATATGTAACTTCTTAGCATATCTACTTGTGTGGCTTTACAAAATTCCAAAGTCACATCCTTTCATTTTTCACTACGTGGCCCTTGCTGGAAAATGTTAGGACACCATTGGTGTAATATGGGAAAGAAACATTAATGAGTAACATGTTTTTCTTGTTTTCATGTTCTTTACAGACCCCTATCAGACATTAGGGCCCATAAGCAGCCGCCTAGCAAACCCAGGTAGGAATCCTTACTATTAATCCTAACCCTAATAAGTGGGTGACACAAATCAAATGAGACCTTTGCACTGTCTGTGTTGGCATCGTGAGCGCAAAAAAACAAGCAAACGTTGGCTGATAAAGTTATCGCCAAGCCTGGTCGTGTCAGCAGCGACCAAGCCTGTGACTGTTTGCCTCGCTGTTTCCTCACAGAGGGCCAAGCCGTCGGCTCGTCCAAGAACCGAACAGGCAAGCAAAGCTCGCACAAGCTGCCTGACCTCAGCGCCCAAAGGCCTGTGGGTAGGTTGCATCATCACTTCCTCCGAGCCACACAGTGAAAAGGTCCCATTTGTCGGGCAATCATGTTACCTTAACCTATTTGCTGAAAAAAAACTAAATGATCAAACTCACGGCTTGCATGTCTGTAGGTGACTGACTGATAGTTGGCAGAGCAGTGGGCTGCATTTTAAGATATGTAGCAAAGCCTTCCTTGAGTATCTAGGTAGGGGTGGGTGAGAAGTGGTGTTATGTCCATGGAGTGGTTTTTCCTTTATGACCATGAAAAGCCACCACTTCAAAAACAAGCCTTCAAAAACATCTCTCTCCAGAATGGAAATACAGTGCAGAAATAGTTTATCATGGTTGATTGGTTCCAGCCCCCAACCGGGATAAGTGAATTTTCTCCAAGCAGAATTCAATACCAACAGACGGAATAATTTCATAGTTTGCACCCTTTTGAGACTTTTTAAATATATTTTTTTTACCCCTGTAGTCACTTTAGTCACCTTTACACTCATATTACCCAATACAATCAATATAATCAAACAAAATACGACATTTAAGATATAAATAAAACTCCTGCTCATGTGTATTGCAATAAGTGTCTTCCGGACGTGTGGACAAGAAGTGACGTCGGGGATTCAGAGTTTAGTTTTAACTGGAGTACGGCAACAACAGTGGCCTGTGTTATGATGATGACTATTATTATTATTATCATCATTATCATTATCGAAGGTAGCTACATAGAAGACTACAAGCAAATGGAACTGGGTGAAGAGTAGCAAACATATACAAAATAGTACCAGCAAATGTAGCTAGGGGAATATAGACAAAAAATGTAAACGAATGCAACAACAAGGCAACTGGCAAATGTAGCTAGAAGAATGTGAGCCAATAGTATGAGCGAAAATAGCTAGACAAGTACAGGCAAACATAGCCAGCAGTAAAAAAAAAAAAAAAGAAGTTCTGTGACAATATTGAGAGTACAATTTCACTGAAACCTGCACGCTAGGAGCAGAACCAATACAACCTGAAAAGACAGATTTGAGGGAAAATGTCTTACACGTGTGGTGATCTCCTCTTTTGAGGGACAGAGCCGAAGGAGGACAGACTCACATGCCTAGACAACAAAGGCTTTGAATCAGGTGATACACATGTGGAAGACTTGTAGTTAGCAGATAATTACATCAAGTTAGACTGACAATGTGTTCTGATAATAGTTAGGACATTTTAAGTGTCCTAACAATAAGAAACATGTTTCTGATGACAATGGCAATTGTCCAAGGGCAGGGAAAATTGGATTAGCTTCCAAAACTAACATGCCATGTTGCTGCATCATCGCAGGTTCAGGCCAGATCCAGCTGTGGCAGTTCCTGCTGGAGCTGCTGTCCGACAGCAACAACGCAGGCATCATCACCTGGGAGGGCACCAATGGCGAGTTCAAGATGACCGACCCGGACGAGGTGGCCAAGCGCTGGGGTGAGCGGAAGAGCAAGCCCAACATGAACTACGACAAGCTGAGCCGCGCACTGCGTTACTACTACGACAAGAACATCATGACCAAAGTGCACGGCAAGCGCTACGCCTACAAGTTCGACTTCCAGGGCATCTCGCAGACGCACCAGAACCATGCGTCCGAGGGCAGCATCGTCAAGTACCAGACGGAGATGTCCTACGTGCAGCCCTACCACAGCCACCAGCCCAAAATGAACTTCATGGGTGGCCACCCTGCGCCCATGCCCGTCTCCCCTGGCAATTTTTTCGGCCCTCCATCCACATACTGGAACTCACCCAGCAGCCCCATCTACCCCGGGGCAGCCATGACCAGGCATCCCGCCACCCACTCCCACCTGAGCTCATACTACTGAGGACACGCGGCAAGCAGAAGGGGAGAGGCCAAAGCATTCAACTGTTCCCAGTGCGAGGTCATCAGGCACCCAAGATGAAGCTCACCTGAAATTATTGTGACGATGTCTGATAATTTTTTTCAAAGGGCATTACGATGCAGGTGTAACGGACACGGGGTGTGCACGTGACAAAATACAGAAACGCTTTGGGACAGTATACTCTTCCTGGAATATTATGAATATACTGATGACACATTGTATTTACTGTATGCATTTCTTAAGGAAACCACCTTCTATTCTTTAAGTACCTTGTTTCATAGTGGAAAAACAAGGAGTGGTTTTCAGGAGAAGAAACTTATGAACAATTCACTTTTGTAAAAGAAATTGTACAGAATCTTCATTATGTAGCAACATTTACTCGCAATGTAAAGTTAATAAATGTACCTTATACCTAATCACAGACTTTTGAGATTATTCAGAGCAAAACATATAAAGTATTGTAAAAATATAACTACAAAAAAGGCATAAAGTCACATGAATAATATCAATACTAACACGAAGGTAAACATATGAAGGTAAACAACGAAGGAATGGGCCAGACCTTATCCACTATGAGTTACGGATTCAGACAGTAATTCACGTATCGGAAATTTCCGATTCACCCTGCGGAGAATTACATGGTGGCTCATTAATCCATGAGCCACCATGTAATTTAGTGTTGTCAGAAAACGCAGCGAAAAAAATGGCAGCAAAGATAGCAAGAAGAGTTGGTAGAGAGCTGGTAGAGTATCTGCATATGTAGCTACAAGAATATCAACCAACGTAGCCAAAAGAGTATGTTGACATAGCTGGAAGAGTATTTGCATACATAGCTAGAAGAATATCAACAAATGTAGCTAAAAGAGTATCAGCGAACATAGCTGGAAGACTAACTGCATACGTAGGTAGAAAAATATTAGCAAACATACCCAAACAAGTATCAGCGAACATAGCTGGAACAGTATCCGCATACATAGTTAAAAGAATATCAGCAAACATAGCTACAATAATATCAGCAAACATAGCTTGACTGAGTTGTTAAATTATTAACTGTATATGTTTTGATGTAAATATATCCTATCATGAGTATAATACATGAATTGTGTGCGGGAATTGTTTTTTCCACAACGTTTGCCAATTATATTCTCAAAACAATGTTATAATGGTAAATCATGCCGTCTATGGGCCAAATACTATCAAAGGTAATTGTTAAATCTTACCTGTGAAAGGTTATTCTTACCTGTGAAAGGTTCTTCTCTGGGATTTGGTTTGGGCAGTAAAACGAGTCGTTCACTTCAAAGCAGCACACAAATGAGGCATCTTTTCCACTTTGACTCTCGCCACATCCAATATGGCGGCGATGTCGATGTGAGGTTCAGTGCTCAATGTGGCATGTACGTATCTGTGTCTATGGCCAAAATAGTGTCAGCGATGTAGCTAGGAGAATATCAGCAAACATACCCAAAAGAGTATGAGCGTATGTAGCTAGAAGAATATCTGCAAATGCAGCCAAACTATCAGCACATACTAATACACACCTGCTCGATATCCAAATTCAGGTATGGAGAAGTGAAAAAATGTGCATCCCAAATATACAGTACTGTACAGTATATCACTTCTTGGGATAATGGATTGGTTTTAGCAAAATTCGACAGTGGCCTGCAGGATCCTTAGATTTCTTTTGGTATGTGGCCCTCATTGAGAAAAAGTTTGGACACTCCCGATTTAGAGAGCGCTGAACAGTTGGTTTTATTCATCAAACTTAAAGATGTCTTCAAAGGTTCTACGAAGTTGTCTCACCTCCTCCACAACAGCAGAGCCCTTCACCAGTTCCCCCACCATCCCTTCCCAACCCTCCGACCTCAAACCGGCCGACTCCCTCTCTGCGACCGTTTGGTCCACCTTACCCTTCACGTCCAGCCATGTCGTCATCTCTTTGGTCATCCTTTGTGGTGGTGTTCGGAATTTGGTGGTAGTGTTAGGCTCCTTCTTTGAGGTTTTATGCTTCAGCTCTGGAGAATGCAAAATAATGTACCATTTACTGTGGATAGCATAAGCAACGTGTCCGAGGTAAGTAGAAAGCATCCCTCTCTGTGCAGCTTATAATGTTGAAGTAGACAGTTATATTGCAGCTTAGTGATAATGATAAAGGTGACAATATTACTACATGTCACATGTCCAAATAAACCAGCGGTGCCCTAAGTGTGGCCCCGGGCTGTTCTTTTCAGTGGCCCGCATTACACATTCTAAAGATGTAATTTAACAAGAAAACCCTCCAAAAAAATCAGCAAAAATTTGAAAATCTACAGTCATTTTACAAGGATGAGGTAAAAATAGTAAGATAAATTGAAATTTTACACAAACACTGTAATATCCATCCGTCCATCCATCTTCTTCCGCTTATCCGAGGTCGAGTCGCGGGGGCAGCAACCTAAGCAGGGAAGCCCAGACGTCCCTCTCCCCGGCCACTTTGTCTAGCTCTTCCCAGCGGATGTCGACACGTTCCCATGCCAGCTGAGAGACATAATCTCTCCAACATGTCCTGGGTCTTCCCTGAGGCCTCCTACCGGTTGGACGTGCCCTAAACACCTCCCCAGGAAGGCGTTCGGGAGGCATCCTAACCATATGCCCGAGCCACCTCATCTGGCTCCTCTCAATGCGGAGGAGCAGCGGTTCTACTCCGAGTCTCTCCCGGATTACAGTGGTTCTCACCCTATCTCTAAGGGAGAGCCCAGCCACCCTGCGGAGAAAACTCATTTCGGCCGCTTGTAACCGCGATCTTGTCCTTTCGGTCACTACCCAAAGCTCATGACCATAGGTGAGGGTGAGAACGTAGATCGACCGGTAAATCGAGAGCTTTGCCTTTCGGCTCAGCTCTCTTTTCACCACAACAGATCGGTGCAGAGTTCGCATCACTGCAGACGCTGCACCAATCCGCCTGTCCATCTCGCGTTCCATCCTTACATCACCTGCGAACAAGACCCCGAGATACTTAAACCCCTCCACTTGAGGCAGGACCTCATCCCCGACCCGGAGATGGCACTCCACCCTTTCCCGGGCGAGAACCATGGACTCGGACTTGGAAGTGCTGATTCTCATTCCAGCCGCTTCTTACTCTTTGCGAACCGATCCAGTGAGAGTTGAAGGTCACTGCTCGATGAAGCCAACAGGACCACATCATCTGCAAAAAGCAGAGATCGAATCCTGCGGCCACCAAACTGGAACCCCTCAACGTCCTGGCTGCACCTAGAAACTCTGTCCATGAAAGTAGTGAACAGAATCGGTGACAAAGGGCAGCCCCGGCGGAGTCCAACCCTCACTGGAAAAGGGTCAGACTTATTGCCGGCAATGCAAACCAAACTCTGACACCGGTCATACAGGGAACGAACCGCCTGTATTAGGTGGTCCGATACCCCATACTCCCGGAGCACTCCCTACAGTATTCCCCGAGGAACACGGTTGAATGCCTTCTCCAAGTCCACAAAACACAAGTAGACTGGTTGGGCAAACTCCCATGCACCCTCAAGGACCCTGCCGAGAGTATAGAGTTGGTCCACAGTTCCACGACCAGGACGAAAACTGCACTGCTCCTCCTGAATCCGAGATTCGACTATCTGGTGGATCCTCCTCTCCAGAACCCCTGAAAAGACCTTACCAGGAAAGCTGAGGAGTGTGATCCCATGATAGAACACACCCTCCGGTCCCCCTTCTTGAAAAGCGGGACGACCACTCTGGTCTTCCAGTCCAGGGGCACCGACCCTTACGTCCACGCAATGCTGCAGAGTCGTGTCAACCAAGACACGCCCACAGCATCCAGGGCCTTGAGGAACTCCGAGCGGATCTCATCCACCCCCGGGGCCTTGCCACCAAGGAGCTTTTTGACCACCTCGGTGACCTCAGCCCCAGAGATAGGCGAACCCGACTCAGAGTCCCCAGGCACTGCTTCCCTGTTGGAAGGCGTGTCGGTGGGATTGAGGAGGTCTTCAAAGTATTCCCTCCACCGGTCCACAACATCTCGAGTCGAGTTCAGCAGCACACCGTCCCCACCATACACGATGTTGACTATGCACTGCTTCCCCCGCCGGAGACGACGGATGGTGGTCCAGAATCTCTTCGAAGCCACCCGGAAGTCGTTTTCCATGGCCTGTCCAAACTCCTCCCATGTTCGGGTTTTTGCCTCAGCAACCGCCAGAGCTGCAGACCGCTTGGCCTTCCGCTACCTGTCAGGTGCCTCCAGAGTCCCACGGGCCAAGACGGCCTGATAGGACTCTTTCTTCATCTTGACGGCATCCCTCACCACTGGTGTCCACCAACGAGTTCTGGGATTACCGCCACGACAGGCACCGACCACCTTACGGCCACAGCTCCGATCGGCCGCATCGACAATGGAGTCACGAAACATCGCCCACTCTGATTCAATGTCCGCTGGCTCCCTCGGAACATGGTCAAAGCTCTCCCGCAGGTGGGAGTTGAAACTCCTTCTGACAGGGGACTCTGCCATGCGTTCCCAGCAGACCCTCACAATGCGTTTGGGTCTGCCAGGTCTGACCGGCATCGTCCCCCACTATCGGAACCAACTCACCACCAGGTGGTGATCAGTTGACAGCTCCGCACCTCTCCTCACCCGAGTGTCCAAAACATGTGGTCGCAAGTCCGACGACATAACCACAAAGTCAATCATCACCCTGCGGCCCAGGGTGTCCTGGCGCCAAGTGCACATGTGGACACCCTTGAGCTTGAACATGGTGTTCGTTATAGACAATCCGTGACGAGCACAGAAGTCCAATAACAAAACACCGCTCGGGTTAAGATGAGGAGGGCCGTTCCTCCCAATCACACCTTTCCAAGTCTCACTGTCGCTGCCAACATGAGCGTTGAAGTCACCCAGCAGAACAAGGGAATCCCCCGAGGGAGCACTCTCTAGTACTTCCTCTAAGGACTCCAACAAGGGCGGGTATTCTGAACTGCCAATTGGCGCATAAGCGCAAACAACAGTCAGGACCCGTACCCCCACCCGAAGGCGTAGGGAAACTACCCTCTCGTTTACTGGGTTAAACTCCAACGTGCAGGCTTGGAGCCGAGGGGCAACAAGAATTGCCACCCCTGCTCGTCGCCTCTCATTGCTGGCAACACCAGAGTGGAATAAAGTCCAGTCCCCTCTGGAGAGGACTGGTTCCAGAGCCCTTGCCGTGCGTTTAGGTCAGTCCGACTATATCTAGCCGGAATTTCTCCACCTCACGCACCAGCTCAGGCTCCTTCCTCGCCAGAGAGGTGACATTCCACGTACCGACAACTAGCTTCTGTAGCCGAGGATCGGACCGCCAAGGCCTCTGCCTCTGGCCGCCACCCAGCTCTCTTTGCACCCGACCCCTTTGGCCCCTCCCACGAGTGGTGAGCTCATGGGAGGGGGGACCCACGTTATCTTTTCGGGCTGTGCCCGACCAGGCCCCATGGGTGCAAGCCCGGCCACCAGACGCTGACATCGTGCCCCGCCTTCGGGCCTGGCTCCAGAGGGGGGCCCCGGTGACCCGCGTCCAGGCGAGGGAAAACGAAGTCTAACTGTATCATTCATCATTAGGGTCTTTTGAGCCACTCTTTGTCTGGTCGCTCCCCTAGAACCTGTTTGTCATGGGTGACCCTACCAGGGGCATGACAGCCCCCGACAACTTAGCTCCTAGGATCATTGGGACACGCAAACTCCTCCACCACGATAAGGTGGTGAATCAGGGAGGAGGCTCTAATATTATGACAATAAAATTAAAAAATAAATTCATACATTAAACAAAAATTATATTTTTTTAATTATGATTTTTTTTATTGTAAAATTATATTGTTTGGAAATTAAGTTGTGGAAAAAGTTATATTAAAAGTTATGTTTAAAAGTTAGCTATGAGATTAAAGCCAAATATGAGAATGCAGTCAGAATTACGAGAAGAAAATCTAAAAGAAGAAAGTCGAAATTGTTGGAAAAAAAAACAAAACAAAAAAAAAAAATTATAGCAGAAATTTATAGCTGGAATTCTACAACAATAAAGTCAAAATATTGAGAGAAAAAAAGTTGTATTTAAACAAGAAAAAACATGGAATTTTACAAGAATAAATAATGTCATTTTAGTAGCACAGAGTTAAAATATAAAATAAAAATTGTTCTTTTTTTTTGTACCATAATGACAAAACTAAATAAAAACGCCATTTTTGAAAAATTAGGGTGTAGAAAAGAGTTATAGGATGACAATGACATCAGAAAATGATGAGAAGATCATTTAAAAAACGTTTTTAAAAAATGTATTTTAAATTTGGGGGAAAAAAAACATAAAAGTTTTGATAATAGACTTTTTCACTTACTTTGTACGACAAAGCAGAGATGCAGTTTTTTCGTGAAATGTATAAATAACTTCTTAGCATATGAAAGTGACCTTTGCAGCATTTCATTTTCCACTATGTGGCCATTGATGGAAAAAGTTTGGACACCCCTGACACAAGCAGATCACTTTGGCTCTCATATTTTATATTATTAACAGAAGATACCTTCAAAGATGTGCTGAGCTTCCTGAAAATCCTCCTCCACAACAGCACCGCCCTTCACCTTCTTCTTCTTCTTCTCCTCCAGCTTCACCAACACTTCTCCTCTACCTCCAAACGGCCACTTCAGATCTGTGAGATCCTGTGCCTCCACCTTTGCCTCAGGATGCGGGATCATGCTGCTCTCAACGGCCTCTGTAATCATTGTTGTCTTCACTGCTGGTCCTGTTTTGGTGGAAGGCAACACGCTCTTCCTCTTGTGGTTTTGGAAAAGTTGCACTTTGGGCTGCACCTTCCACCCTGCACTGCTGCTCATTGTGGTATCTGGAAAATAAAGAATATACGGCCATTCATGTTGTCACGCTCATTTAGATCAGACTGTTTGAACATCCCAATTGAAAAGGTAGAAAGAGGTGTTATGTTCCTCACAAGCAGAGGCAGCATAGCCACAGTTGGAGTTGCAGCAGACACACACCCAATGTGAGCCATGCAGCTCCACCCATCTAGGAGGGCACAAATAACAACGTAAACAAACATAATCAAGTCAGCAAATGATTATCATACAATGTATCCATCAGAAGGCATATTGGGGCTATACTGTGCAGAAAGGGGGAAAAAAGAATTATGACACCAAAACATAGGCCTAAGAGAAAATCAACCATGTTTGTTTGTCACTAATATTGTATATTCCCTTTCTTTTTATATCTAATCTATACCCTTATATCACTTTTTTCCTCAGCTTTGCAGCCCCATTCTTCCAAGTATGACTTTACGCTGTTATATTATTAATAAAGTATAGAGTGTATGGGCTTTTCAATTTACATTTTTCCTCATTTGGGGTCGGAGCTTGTCATTTAAGGGTGACGGTGGGTCCCGTGCCCAAACCAGCTGAGAACCACTGATATAGAGCATACTTATTGCAGGTGTTTATGTCCAAAACTAACCTTCCAGTCTTTGTGTCGTAGTTGCAGGACTTTGCAGTTGGACTGGAAAAGGCGCTCTCCACAGACATGCTGCAGTGCATGTAGACCTGCTGTCAGGAAGTAGGGACTTAGCAAAAATTAGCGATAACACTAATAAATGTCACCTATTTCACTCACTTGGTCTGTCATTCCTTTGAACAAGAAAGCATCTACGGAGAAGCGGACGGCGTTGTTCTTGTACGGGATGAATCGGGAGCGACCATATTTGCTTTCAGCCATGCAGCTTTATCATCAAAGGAAGAAAAAAAAACATTCCAATGTGCTCCTTCTTTATCTGCGTCAGCAAATCTTATTTTACCCAAAGTTCTTCACGACTGCAAACTGAGGCGTGGAAGTGTGCGACTTCTCGGGTGTGGCGTAACACGAGTGGACGTACAGCCTCATGTCGTCGGGCATGGGCGGACCCTCGGCCTCGAAGTACATGGGCTCACCCAGCACATATTGATCCGATGGGGACAGTCTTTCCCACTGAGCTGCAAATTAAAGCAAAGGGACTCACTCTCACATCAGCACTCGTTTGAATGACGACTGTATTCTACTTCACCCTCCAGAATTTACCATTACGAGGCGTCAAAATAAAATTTGCTCTGTTGCTCATAGCTTTGAGGATGTGGCGAGTGCGCACCTCTGGAAGATATCCAATTTTGTAGGAATACTGATACCTAGGAAGACAATGAAAGTCTCATTTCTAACTTTAACATAACACACATACTTTTATTATCACCTGGGGTATTTGCAGGCGACAGACAGTGAGAAGGGGGCTGTCCTTCTTATGGGTCCCTGGGGCATCTCTGAATCATATTGCAATATGTTTGAATATGTCATCTGTCCATTTGTGATCTGCAGACAGACAGACAGATTTTCCACATTTTGGGGGACAGGGGTGACTCTGTATGGACACCGGCACATACATGCACATTCCAATACAAAATCAGGACAAACAGGCACTGCATCATTGACATTCAACAGCATGTGAAAGTGCATCGTTCATATTACATAAAATCAATGAAAATTAGGCATGATTCAAGAAAAAGTGCACTTTTTTGGGGACATTTTAGTGTTTCAAATCAAGAAAAACATCTAGCACAAGGAAGCTAAAAATGCACATAAAGCCCACAGAAAAACAAGATTTTCTGGTTTCATATACATGCTGTGACAGGTATATTCATAAAAATATGTAATACTTAACACAACTTTGTCAACTATAGCTGTGCAGAAAACGTGTGTCTGTTTGCAACTACTAATCATGGCAGACTTTGCCAGAGCTGCGGCCGACAACAAGTACTTTTGGACAAATGTGGATCCAGAACCTTATTTTATGAGCCTGAATATGCGGAGGATGAGCTAGAGGATTTAGAAGATAAGTCAGCAAGAAGACCAAGTGAAACTTTGTCATTACATTGACATGAATTGGGTGGTGTAAATGTGAAGCTTGCCAAGCCATGCAGACAGTGTTTCAGTGTTCCGCACTGAGTGGCATACAGTGCTACCATGGATGGAAAGGCTTCATATGTACACACCCATAATAAATGCCCAAGACAAGCCGGATGAGACAGACAACTGTCGATGGAGCAAGTCACCATTACATTGGTTGCGATACATGGAGTGCACGCCACAAAATATCACAACAAAGGTCACCTGGTAGTGTACAAACAAAACATGCAAAGTGTGCTAGTACTTCATAGATAATCTGGTGTTTAATCCTACTTGTTTATAGGCTTGTTCTTGTTTTCCAGTCAGTAAAAATTGGCGTTCGATCGCATTGTTTTGGAGCGGGCCCGTTACCTATCGGTAATGGCATGAGGCGCTGCGCCACTATGCCAATCAATCAATCAATAAATAAATAAATAACTATATATATACACATATATACATACAAACATACACATACACACGTACGTACATATATACACATACACACATATATACACATACATACACATACACACGCACGCACACATACATACATATTTATTAGTTATTGGTGTTAGTGGCTGCAACAACAACTTGGTTTGTATCAGTAGTTCTCAACTATTTTCTCAAATGTTTTCACGCCCCCCATTAGAAATACTGAGAAACTGATAACTATTCATTTACCCGGACTGTGCAGACTGAACTTTAAACTGAAACCAGTGAAATGCAACAAAAAGGAGAGCAGTTTATATGCCGAGCACAACAAATTAATACATGTTGGCAGGTCTGCATTAATATTACGTCTTCCCTGCCCCACCGGCACACGTTATGTAAGCTCACTTATGTAAATACAACATTGTTGGAATTCTTTGGAGGGTTTTTTAAGGCTTTATAGTAAAAATACATGTCCCGTTAAATGCACTACTAGCTATCGCATGCTGTTTTTCCTCTCTTCAGAACACAGAAGGACGTGTGTGGTCACGTCTCACACAAGGATTGAGGATGAATGAGCCAAATTCCCCCCAAAGTGCTGTTTTCTTGGAAAAGAATTGTTAGCTGTTGCTCCTGTAATGAAACACGTTAGCTTGTACAAGTGTAGCATTGCAATTAGCGTGTTTCGACGCGTATAGATGACGTTACCGACACTGAATACTCATTATATAATCCACAGCGGGTAAACAAAAGCAGGTTATGCTCATAGACAACGGCGTCAAGTCAAAATGACAAAATTGAAGCGAAATACGACGTGGGTTGTACCAAACATGGCCGGGACGCCATTTTGTGACCACTGTCGGCAGCAAGCTAATTAGGATGCTAACCGAAGTTGTGCTACACATAACTTCTATAGGTAAATGTGGAGATATTTCATCATGTGATGTATATTTGTACATTACCCAGTCAAATACATGCATTGAAAAAGTGCGTACACATCCGGCGTGGGTTGTACCAAACATGGCCGGGACGCCATTTTGTGACCACTATCGACAGCAAGCTAATTAGGATGCTAACCGAAGTTGTGCTACACATAACTTCTATAGGTAAATGTGTCAATATTTCATAATGTAGTGTACATTTGTACATTACCCAGTCAAATACATGCATTGAGAAAGTGTGTACAACACTAAGTAAATTGTTTATTGGCTCACCTCTCGCTTAGTTCCACACTGGCTAAGTTCAGTCAGAAAGTAAAGATAATTATTCGATGACGTATTGGCTCGACAGGTTCCCAGTTTAAGATGAGAGTTTGTTTCCCCGCCGCTCAAAATGCTCTTTGGCACCTTGACGAGCATTTTGTCCATTTTGCACAGCGTCCTGACTGAATCCTCCGCTGGCCTCGGCGGCCTACTGCCAGGCCAAGCCGGAAGAAGACGCTCCCGGACGGGCCCGGGTAAAGCCTCCAAGCCGGTGCCTCCGGCCGGGGACAAATGGCGCTTCTCCTGCGGCGGCACGTTGGAGTTGACGTACACGGGCAGTTTGAGGTAAGGTTGGGGTAAAGTTGGGGTTTCTCTTCGGGAGACTTGAGTCACGATGGCAGTGTTTGTCGGCTTCGAAGCGCTCCATAACAACCACGCAGTGCCTCCTCGGCTGAGGGCAAACAGCGACAAAAGCGCGATGTGTGGGGAAAACACCATGCCTGGGCCACTTACAGCACTGTAAATGAATTTTTCTATCGCGTAATGCGGCACTTCCACTTTCTGACCGGCTCTGGCAGTAAAGTTACAGCCACCTGACGTGTTTCCTTTCACCGCAGCAAGTTAGAAGTGGAACGGCGCCACCCTTTGGTGACTTGAGGTATAACACCTACGGCCTAAACGCAATCGCTGACTTTTGATTGACGTTTTCCTCTCAACTTGACGCGCATGATGCTCTTTTCTCATATGAAAACACACCTATATCGAGTTGGTAATGTAAATATAAAACATTTCAACCAACTGACGAGCTAATATTAATATACTATAAGTTGACGGTATTGCAACCAACACGAAAATGAAAATGATTTTTCACGCCGCATTATTCGAGTTTTGTTGAACATTTTAAAGCATTTATTTAATTTAAAAATGTTTATCTCCCGGGTTGAGCACGTCACCCCCTTTATTTACTTCCACGGCCTCCAAAATCACTATAAATATACAAGATTATAGACAAATACATCAGGTTTGTGTGTGTTTTGTTGTTAATGCCTGATTTAAATTGAATAAAATTTTCAGTGTTTTTTTTTTTTACACGTTCAGCGCATTTGCATGTTTTGTCACACTTTTTTATTTGTAATAACAGTTTGAATTCATTCTTATTTGGCCACTCTTTTAAGTAAGCGACATTTCCGTTCTCTCCATTTAGCCCAATTCGATATTTTGTGTGCACGTGCGTGCTTGTTTTTTATTTTTTTGCAATTATTTAGTCGTCTTTTGGCGTTTTTTGTTTTGCTTCGGCTGTTCCACTTTTTACTTTACGGCGTGTGGCGCGAGAGGAGGAAGTTCCTGCACTTTACCATGTGCTAAAAGTCATCCGTGAGTGCAAAAGAGGAGACTTTCCCACGCGCGTGTGGGTGGATTGAAATGTAAATGAGGTTCGTGATTGATTGATCGTCTGGCAAGCACGCGCCCGGGAACAAAGGGGCCCTCTCCGCACGTGTGGAAGGGCGCGTGGCTTTTGCGGCCAATGCTAAGGTGCGAAGGCAAAAGAAGCCAGGCCACCTTCGCCCCCAACCCCCACCGCCACAAAAGTGTCCCTTGGACCTTCTCCCACCCTAACACTCCACCTTCAACATTTGTCTCCACATCGGCCTGGTTGTTTGCGTGATCTCACACTCATTCTTTACAAATATGCTGGTCATAACATTAGGTACACCGGCACACTCTGATGACCTCCAACACACGAGGCGGTCCTAAAAATGGTCGCTTTTGACTGGAACTGTCGTATAGATGATCGTTAACATTATTGTTACGATTTTTGTGACGAATTTCTGGCTATTCTTCATTTTAATTATTTTTAATGTGGATGGTCTGTTGTGGTTATTTTCATTGCATGTAAGGTGACCTTTGTGTCTGGAAGGGCGTCAACTAAAAAGTATTATTATTATTATTAGTGGCAGTGTCTCCAATATTAATTTTGTCTTGTTATAACATCTAATATACCTTAAATCTAACATTGTTAGTCTCTCGCAGCAAACCAAAATATTGGAAACAATGCAGAGAACACACATGCAAATTATGCAGGCCTAGTTTGTTGTGAAAAAAACAAATGTATGACTAAAATATGAGGGATTAAATGTGCTACACAATCTTATAATTATATACAGAAAAATGGCACGCACGACATTTTTGGTGTGTTTTTTGTTTACGACTTTTCACAGTTTGTCAGTGATAACGAAAGGGAAAGAATATTTCTGTCATACTTGGTGTTTTTAAGGGTGCTGCAGTTCATTCATCCAAAGCTGGCGACCAACTGAAAGCCTTCTCGCCATTCAATCAACCAACACTTCACACCTTTGCTTAACTGGCTTCATGGCAACACAGGCTGCAGGGAATGGGAAGGCGAGCAAACTGCAGTTCCCACGGAAGGACACACTTCCACTCAGTGTCAGCGTGGAAATGTGAGGCGTAATGACCCCCACGCCAAACTGCACGCACTACATTTGCATGTGTGTGTTTGTGACTTTAATGGTGGACCCATTTCCACAGCTTGTAAAAGAGCCTTTTCCCACGAGAAAGCTCCAGAAAACCTCCCCGCAGACACGCAAGTTACTAACTCTAAATAATCGTTCAAGTGATGCTTTTATGAGAAAAACAAAACAAAACACTTTTTTAAAGGTAAAGATGAGGGCCAAATATGCTCGCCACGGACACATGGCCTGCCGAGAGGGGGCGTGCCATGATGTTCATTAGGCAAAAGTGCACTTTATTCATTATGCATAACGCATCTTACAACAATAAAAATACATTTTGGGTACAAAAGCATTGGGATGTGCCTCTTCATGAATGAATGAAGCAATCAGGGCTTTAGTATGACCTGAGTTGTTGATGTAGGTCTAGAAAGGCATGCTTGGATGTATTTGGTGTGTAAAAGATATTTAGTGATGAGCTACAGAGCAAACAAGTGGACCAAAATTCCCACAGACAAACGTCACACTGATAGAAAGTCATCTGTGAAGAGTGGAAGCTCTTCCGAACGCGAAGAGAACAACTCCTCGTGATCATTTGTATTCATTTCTGATGAAGCCACTCTAATGTTAAGGTTTTTTTTCAAGTTAACAAGAAGGTGTGAAGTGCAGGCTGCGTTTGATGTCTCCATGGAGGTTGTCAAGTCCTCCAAAGTGTCACCTTGGAGGACGACACCTTTCAGGAGGTCACGCTTTCCATCAGCAAGAAGACATCTGACAGGCTTGTATTTGTTTTTTAATGGAATGTGTTTATTTGGTGACAAAAGTAAATGTCTGGACATAAATAATAAATTAATGTGCAAAATAAACAAATCATATATAAATTTGTAACTTGTTTATGCATGAAGATGCACTGTTTTGGATGCTCTGCCCGCCTCCAACGCCAGAAGCTCTGCACCTGGAAATGCCACATGTGGTCATTATCAAAGATCCAAAATGGACGCCTGTGTGTGTGTGTGTATACTCACCTCTGAAGCAGAGGTCGCCTCATTATTAAGCTGAATTCTTAGGGAGGGTTCATCTCTACGGCAGGTGGACATATGACATACACATCTACATACAAATGATGTTTTTACATTATTTACAGCCTCAAGGTCACATTGACCTGAAAGGTCATTTATACATGATGGAGGTCAAAGTTCAAAGCGGAGGAGGCGTCACGGCCACGGCCTCCACAGAGATTGGCTGGGGGCGGGGCTGGCGGGGTGGCTCTCCATGCAGGTTTCCAGCCAGTTTTGTCGCTGCGGCTGTGAGAGGGTGCTGGAGGGCTGGACGCCAGTCGAGACCCCCGAGGCTCGCTTGGACTTCTGTCTCAGGACACGGAGGATGGCGGAGGAGTAGTAGTTGGAGGCGGCAGCGGAAAAGGGGTGTTCCAGGGAGCGGGTGGTGAAGGAGTTAGCTTCCAGGGCGGCCACCAGCCATAGTCCTTTCACCTCGGGGCCCAAAAAGTGGGAGGCCCTCTTCAGGCAGGCAGAAAAGCCCTCCTGGAAGGACGGCCCGCTTGGTGTGGTCTTTGCTTTGGCCGCCGTGTTGTGCAGGAACAGGACCGCGTTCTCCAGGATCTCCGTCTTCTCCACACGGCGCGAAGGCGCATCCTGCTACAACACATGTTACACGCATTGATGACACACATGACGTAAGTAACACTTGTTGCATTCATATTAAAAGTAACATGCTCGCTTTCAAATAAGATTATATAAATAAATGTATTTGTCGCCGTTCAAAATTCATCTTTGTAAAAAAAAAAAAATTAGTTGCTAAATTTTGCCAAATCACTATCATCACCTGACAACAAACATGGCTAATGCATGCGTGTTACGGGGGGCACGGCTTGCATATGATACATAATTCCATTTGTACACTTTATATTATATGTTAATAACACATATAGTTGGAGCCTTGGTCTATGGGTCATTTGGTCTTCCGTGAAAATGATTGCCAAAACTATGTCTCCGTTATCATACAGCCAAACGGATAGCGGTTCTTTTAGAGTTGGGACACTACAGACAGATTGTCAAACAATCATTATGTGTGAGATATTTGTTTAAGAACAACAAACTCAGTTTCGGTCTCCTTTTTTCTTCTTAATAAGCAGTGTGCTGACGGCTGGAGAGGCGTTCAAGCTCATTGCGTGTTTCTGAGTAGTTTTTTTAATACAGTACATTATGGCTGCAAAAAAGCTGCAAGTGTCAAAATTCTTATAAAGAAGATGAGAAACACAAAATAGGAAAGTAGCTTCTCTTACAGTCGGATTGTAAAGGTTCCTAGTTAACATGTTGTGGGGGGAATGGGTTAAGGGAGACACACAATGTTGAATGTTCATTTACACGTTTCATTGCTCATTTAAAACCATGTCACCTATTTTTCGGCTTGTAAAACTAGAATTATTCTCTATAAGAAAAAAGTCTTTTGTGCTCATTTTTTACAAATGTACATTATTTCTTAGGGCGATGATGAATTTGGTTGGCTTGACACATTTTTGAAAACCGGGGTTGGGCTGTGATAGAACAGATATTCATACATACAGCATTTGCACCAATTTATACCGCTTTATGGCAGGGGTGTCCAAAGTGCAGTGGGAGGGCCATTCTGACCAGCAGCTCGTTTTTAATTGTCCCTCTGCATCATGTAACGTAATGTAATACTATAAATGCGTCATTCATATTTATTAGCAGATATCGCACTAATTTTCTGTGGCAGCCTTTTGTTCAGTTCAGCAACTATTGACCTACTTTGGACTCAGTTGAGCACAAAAAAGTTCAGTACATGTGGTGGTTCTTGAAGTATTTTATATTGAAGAATATTTACCTGCGGCTGCGGGTGGTGCATCAACATGATCTTCAAACGCTCCAGACTGTGGTTCATCCTCTCACGTCGACGCTTCTCCGCTTGAGATTTTAGCAGCTGGAAAAAGTCCAAACACATATATGTAAAGTATTTTAAAACAGATCCAGTACATATGAATATTTTTTATCCTAGAAACGCACGTGGCTTAAGGTTTTTTTTCAATTACCTCATGGGTTTATTTTTAGCATGTTAGTAAAACTTTTTCAAAAACTAATTGAGAAGAGTGTCCATGAAGAATGAACAATCTAAATTCATTCACGCCAACTGCAAAACACGCTAAAATTCCGAGTTCTATTGTAATCCGAGTTTTTACCTTTCTGTCGTTGCTCGCGTCGTCAGTTTCCGGCTTTGTCTTCATGACTCAATCTCCTTGTCGGTATCTCTCTCCAACAAAACGATCCAACACCACTTCAGTCTGGACTGACCCTCTTATATCCTCCCCTCCTGACCGCTAGGCCCCGCCCATGTTCACTCCAGCCAATCAGGCGTGACGCAGTCTTTCCGCAGCTCTTTTTATTGGACGATAGTGTATAGTAAACACACACTTCGTTCATTCATGAAGAACATACCAATTCTGTCACCTTAGTGAATACAAAATGAAACCAAACGTGAATGATGACGTAAAAAAGAGTGCAAAAATGATAGAAATAGATTGACAGAGAGTAGAAGACGCTTGGCCCAACGAACCAAAACCCAAATACGTGAGCTTGTTTCCACCTTAGTTGGCCATGATCGGAATGAACCGCTCTGAGAGCTCATTAACACGTCGTCACGGCGCCTTATTGTCCCTCGCACTGGAATATTTGCATTCGCGCCTCTTACGGCTGCTCCCCGCGGCGGCCACGCGCCACATTTATGCACGCATGCGCCACATGCCAAAGTCTTTGAAGTGCACGAGACACCGCACACTTGCACGTCATGCATTCCGTCACACTTCTTCATGCATTCATTCATGCGTCGCACTGAAATATACTTTTCTGCACAACACAAACAAACCATTCATCCGAGGCACTGCCAATTTTGGAATGATGTGTACGCCCTGGGCCGCACGGTGGCTGAGTGGTTAGCACATTGGCCACACAGTCAGGAGATCTGGAAGACCTGGGTTCAAATCTGCGTTGGGCATCTCTGTGTGGAGTTTGCATGTTCTCCCCGTGCGTGTGTGGGTTTTCTCCGGGTACTCCGCTTTCCTCCCACATTCCAAAAACATGCATGTTAGATTAATTGGAGACTCTAAATTGTCCATAGGTATGAATGAGAGTATGACTGGTTGTTTGTCTATATGTGCCCTGCGATTGACTGGCGACCAGTCCAGGGTGTACCCTGCCTCTCGCCCAAAGTCTGCTGGGATAGGCTCCAGCATCCCCGTGACCCTAATGAGGATAAGCGGTATAGAAAATGGATGGATGGATGGACAACAATGACGTATAGCGTCAACAATGACAGATGTATGCCTTGGTCACCTCGCACATGTATTGTTCAATAAAAACAAATAATTGTAGGTGGCATAAAAAAAGACCCGGCTTAAACTAAAACTTTTGCCTCCGTGGGAGGCAAAAGCTCTTCGGCTTAACATGACAGCAAAGGGTTTCCATTTTATTAAGTGTTAACGGTATTATCTACCTATACAACCACCTAAAGTTGTTAAAATCGCGCATTTATTGCGATTGGAGTGTTTTAGGGGCCCCTGGCAGTGAGCAAATGTTGGCTGCCGTGGGAAAACGCCTTGCAGACACTTCTCATCGTGCGGAGGTGACAGAGGAGCTCACACGCCAATGCTGTTCATTGATAGCTTCGAATGGATGAGATTAGTCAATAAGGAAAGCCACGCAGACATCGCAGCACGGCCAGCTCATAATGCGACACTTCCGATCAAATCGCGCATATTTACGACCGCCTTTTCTATTGGACGCCATCGGATTGTGCAAGGGTACCTAATGGTATGAACCGCATATTTGCTAGTTAAAGGGTGCGAGCTCACGCAAACGACCGGGCCGATGTGGAGACAGATGTTGGAGGTGGAAGTGTGAGTGTGGGAGAAGGTCCACGGGACGCTTCTCGTGGCGGGAAGGGCGGGTGCGAAGGCGGCTGGCCTCTTTTGCATTCGCACTTCGGCGTTGCTGTGAAAAGCCCCACGCGTCCCTCCACGCGTGCCGAGGCGTTGGCCCCCCGTGCGCGTGCGCGCCGGACGAGGACAGCCACTAAGGAGGATGCGCTGCTATCCTATCGTACCAGAGTATTTCAACTACTTGGAGGCTTTCTGCACACGAAACTAGTCCACGCTCACGTTTTACCTGCGCATGCGTTGAACGGGGTGGTTGGATGACCATGCACGTTGGACGCACAAACGAAGATGTGTAAAGCAGACAGAAGAGGTGTCGCACTCACCACGTGGGCGCTCCTCTTCTTGGGGGAGGCGTGGGTGGTAGAAGAACCCCCCCCACACACACACACACACACACTCCCACTCCATCACAAAGTCGTGCGTCTGCAGCTTCCCGCTGCTTCGGGCGGATGTTTGACGCCTTTCCCAGATGTTTATCAAACACCGGCGTGTGTCCCTCACACTCCTGGCGGCGTGGGGGGGTCACATCCACGCGCCCCGTGGATTAATAAAGGGTCCTGTTGGCACGTGCAGCAAAAAAAAAAAAAAAAGTGTTAAACGTGAATCACGAAGGCCGGGAAACATCAGAACCAGAACCAGGCTTATAAATGGCATATATGGGTCATGTAGAACTGTAGGAAGCTGAGATGTGGGACGTTGACACATACTGTATAAACTGTATAACTACACTGCATTCATTTGAGCATACTTAAATGTACTAAATGTACTGTATCCATGGTATGAAAAAACGTTTGGACACCCCTGGTTTAGAGCCTTTCAAACAAAGCAAGAGTGGCTGCAGGGCGTAGGGGCGGGACCCTGTGGCCACGCCTTGAAGTTGCTTTCCAATTTGAAGCTTTGCTTGCTGTAAATGGATGAGAGTCTTGCTGTTGGCCTTTTGACAGGAAGATGGCGGGTGCAGGTTGGAAACAGCACATATGCTGGAGCACGTGCATGCTCATCTTCCAAGAGTGGGGGGCTGCAGGTCCACTTCTTTTTTTTAATGTATGTAACATTTTTAAGAAGTAAGAAGACAGTTTACATAGAGATGTGTGATATCCAGGGCAATATACAATGTTAACAACTTACAATGTACACACCTTACAAAGAAAAAAACAAAACATAAGGCCTAAAAAAGGAGGCCGAGAAAAAAATTAATAAAAAATAGTCAGTAAATAAAAAAGAAAATAATAAATAAATAAATACAAAGGGGGGCACAAACCAAAGGAAAGAAAACCCAGTATGTGCTACTAAAAGATTCAGAATTATAATATCAACCACTTGATTCCCATGTATACATGAGATAAAACACAACACAGCTATGGGGTCACTTCCAATGTCAGAGACATGACACGATCAGTAAATGGTAACCAGGCTTCAGAAAATTTGGAGCTAGAGTCTTTGAGAGAGCGCCTTATTTTCTCCAGTTTCATGAACGAGAGGGCATCTTTTACCCATTGAGAGTGGGTGGGTGGGTGAGGATCCCTCCATTGCATCAGGATTGCCCGCCTGGCAATCAATGTAAGAAAGGCTACCAGGTCGACAAAACAGGGTAGCAAGGAGTGATCCGCGGGAAGAATCCCAAAAAGAGCAGTCAGTGGGGACTGCCGAACTCTTGCATTGCAAACAACTGAAAGAGATTCAAAAATAGTCTCCCGATATCTAGATAATGCAGGGCAAGTCAAAAACATGTGAGTGACATTAGCTGGGCCCGGTTTACATTTTACACAGTTAGGGTCGGTGCCAGGAAAAGATTCGGGTGAGCTTAGTCTTTGACCAGTGCACTCTGTGGACCACTTTCCACTGGATGATACAATGCTGAGCACAGATTGAAGAAGAGTAGATGCGCCTAAGAGCAGACCTCCACTGTTCCTCATCAAACTCCACATCAAGTTCCTCAGACCAGGCCAAACGAAGATGATCGGATGTTACATCGACAGAGGAAAACAATAGGCCGTATTTTTTGGATATTGCACCTTTCAGAGAGGGCTTCATCTCCATAATAGTGTCCATGATGGTACTATCAGGAATGCCAAAGGAGCTAGGAAAGTGTCTACCTATGAAATTTCGGGCATGTAGAAACCTAAAAAAGTGGGTATTGGGCAGATTTAAATTTGAGGCTAATTGGGCAAAAGAAGCCAACACCCCCTCCACGTAAAAGTTTTTAACAGAGCCCAGTCTATGAACCCTCCCTATAGCAAAAGTACCATCAGTAAGTGATGGGGGAAACAAAGGGTTACAATGAAGAGGGGACAGAAGAGGTATTCCCTGAAATCCAAAATGTTCTTTGACTTGGGCCCAGATTCTAAGACAGTTCTTAACTATAATGCTATTGGAAGATGACATGGGTGATGACTTATTGGGTAAGAGGGATAATAGGGTACCAGAATCACATGAGGTCTCCTCTATCGGCAGCCAAACTGGCATATAGTCATCAGTACAGCACCAAAATAACATTTTACGGATATTAGCAGCCCAGTAATGGAATCAAACATTTGGTAAGGCAAGGCCTCCATTTTCTCTATCCTTTTGCAATGTGTTCTTCCATATTCTGGGAGGTTTTTTGTTCCATAAAAAGCGTGTAATAGTGCTGTCTAATGATTGACAAAAACGTTTAGGAATAAATACTGGTATAGATTGAAAAAGATAAAGAAATGTAGGTAATATATTCATTTTGATGTAACTAATTCTACCTGCCAGAGAGAGAGGCAACATGGACCAACTGGTCGGGCAGTGGGTCTTGAAAAGGTCTGAAAATTCCCTTGTTACGTGGATACCCAAGTGCAGATGTTTTAAAAGGTAAGCTGGAAAGTTGGTAAGTAGTGGCAGCAGGGTTGACAGGAAGGAGTTCACTTTTGTTAAGGTTTAATTTATACCCTGATATCTGCCCAAACTCCCTTAATAGAGTCAGAACTGGGGGCAAGGAGATACTTGGATTTGAGACAAACAGCAACAGGTCGTCAGCATATAAGGCCACTTTATGTACTGTGCCTCCCCTCAAGATGCCCTGCATAACACTGGATCTGATGGCTGTTGCGAACAAGAGAGGGGACAGGGGGCTACCCTGTTGAGTTTCGCGGCCCAGGGAGAAATAGTCCGAGTGATTGTTATTGGTGCGAACCCGTGCCATGGGAGGTCCATATAATAATTTGACCCATGATATAAACTTACTGCCAAAACCAAAACGTTTCAGTGTGTAAAATAAGTAGGGCCATTCCACCCGATCAAAAGCCTTTTCGGCGTCCATGGAGATGACTATTTCAGGGGTGTTGGGGGTTGAGGGAGAGTACAAGACGTCCATAGAGCACCTAATATTGTGGTATGAATGTCTGGACTTAATAAAGCCTGTCGGGTCGGGGTTAATTATAATGGGGATTATTGACTCCATTCGCTTTGCCAGCATTTTGGCCAAAACTTTAACATCTGCACACAGTAATGAGATGGGGCGGTAGTTGTTGGAAAAACGGGGATCCTTATCTTTTTTTAAAATAAAGGAGATGGTGGCCTGCCGCAAAGTCACCGGGAGAGTCCCAGAGTCAGTGGATTCCTGCAGCATGTTGAGAAAGTTTGTCGATAAAAACCTTAAAAAATTCTGATGGAAAACCATCGGGACCGGGGCTTTTCCCACTCTGCATAGACAGGACAGCACTCCTGAGTTCCCCAGCAGTGAAGGGCACATCTAGTTTAGCAGCTAAATTTGATGCAACTGTAGGAATAGTAAGATGTGAAAAGAAAGTTTCATAAGCGTTGTCATCAGGCTGACACTCAGTTGTGTAGAGAGAGGAATAAAAATCTCTAAATATTGGCCTTCCCACACTCGTCCTCATCTTCTCCAGGGCCGAGCTGTGAGCCAGGCCTTGTGGAGACCCTGGTCCTGATGTCCGCAGGAAATCACGTGTACACACGGTCAGTGAAATATCATGTACATACTGTCATTTGACTATACACACCAACATACACGGATGCAGCATTTTTGCACCTTTTCATCAAATCCTTCTTATAAACCGCGTTAGGGCCAGAAAAAAATAATCTGACATTTTGAGGTGAAAAGTCTTGTAAAATTACAACTTTTAATCTCGAACTCTTCGTTCGAGCCTCAACTGGCTCCTCTCGATGTGAAGGAGCAGCGGCTCTACTTTGAGCTCCTCCCGGATGGCCGAGCTCTCACCCTATCTCTTAGGGTGAGTCCAGCCACCCTACGGAGGAAACTCATTTCCGCCGCTTGCATCCGGGATCTCGTTCTTTCGGTCATGACCCATAACTCATGACCATAGGTGAGGGTGGGAACGTAGATCGATCGGTAAACAGAGAGCTTTGCCTTCCGGCTCAGCTCTCTCTTCACCACGACGGTCCGGTACAGCGACCGCATTACTGCGGATGCTGCACCGATCCGTCTGTCGATCTCACGCTCCAACCTTCCCTCACTCGTGAACAAGAACCCGAGATACTTGAACTCCTCCACCTGAGGCAAGACCTCACTCCCAACCCGGAGGGTACAGTCCACCCGTTTCCGACTGAGAACCATGGCCTCGGATTTGGAGGTGCTGAGTCTCATCCCAGAAGCTTCACACTCAGCTGCAAACCGCTCCAGTAAACGCTGAAGGTCACAGCCTGATGAGGCCATAAGGACCACATCGTCTGCAAATAGCAGAGACGAGATCCTAAGGTCACCAAGCTGGACTCCCTCAACACCTTGACTGCGCCTAGAAATTCTGTCCATGAAGATTATGAACAGAATCGGTGACAAAGGGCAGCCTTGGCGGAGGCCAACGTTCACCGGAAACAAGCTCGACTTACTGCTGGCAATGCGAACCAGGCTCCTGCTTCGATTGTACAAGGACCGAATGGCACGTAG
>QODF01000190.1:203355-237840 GCA_024372805.1 Oostethus manadensis
ATTCGCACAGAAGTCCAGCAACAACACACCACACGGGTTCAGGTCAGGGAGGCCGTTCCTCCCAACCACGCCCCTCCAAGTCACACTGTCATTGCCCACATGGGCGTTGAAGTCTCCCAGCAGAACTATGGAGTCACCAGCCGGGGTGCTCTCCAGAACCCCTCTGATAGACTCCAACAAGGCTGGGTACTCTGAACTGCCGTTCGGCGCATAGGCACAAACCACAGTCAGGACCCTTTCCCCAGCCCTAAGACGTAAGGAAGTAACCCTCTCGTTTACTGGGGAGGACTCCAACACAGAGGCACCAAGCCGGGGGGCTAACAATAAGCCCACACCAGCTCGCCGCCTCTCCCCTGCAGCAACTCCGGAAAGAACAAGGTCCAGCCCCTCTCAAGGAATTTGGTTCCAGAACCCAAACTGTGAGTTGAGGTGACGCCACGTCCGGGCGAGGTGAAATCTTGATTTTCTTCATTAGGGTCTTCTGGATCATTCTTAGTCTGACCCGTCACCTACAACCTGTTTGCCTTGGGAGACCCTACCTTTATGCCCCCGACAACATAGCTCCTAGGATCACTCAGGCACTCAAACCCCTCCACCACGATAAGGTGGTGTTTCACTTAGCTTATACTAATATTAGGACTAGCTACGTGTGTCTAGCATGTTATGCTAAAGCTAACACAAGTGATTGGTGACTAACCGCTAAAACGACACCGTCAACATATTTAAAGAAATACTCGAGCAACATTTGTGATCTCCAAGTGCTTTGAACACATGGTTACTCACAAACACGAACGTATTCCCGAATGGTTTTTAGAGCAAACGTAGCTCGTTAGGCGCTTTTTCAGACCTTGTTCCTGCCGCCGCTTAACGAGCGCGCGAGAGAACCGTCAAAGATCGTCTAATGGCAACAAGAGCACTCACACTTGCTGCCACTTTTTTTTTTTTTAACCTTGCATTTGTATTAACACGTTTTTTTAAACCAACCCACGCAAAACAACCGCCTTTGCCCCCAAAACACGGCAAATATTTAAAAAATGTAATACACAAACAAAAAAAACGCCCTTAAATAACTGAAAAATACACACTTCGGTGGTTCGCCCGTAGGACACAAGAGGAATGGTCTGTTCCAACGTCCAACTGTGGCCGATATTAAGTGTACAGGCAATGATTTGTGTAACATTATCAAAACTGAGTGTAAAAATAAGTCAAGTGCCTTCTGAATAAAGAACAATGACTTCAACGTTGATGATCCGTAGCCGGTTGACAGGGAGCAGAGGGCCATTCTTAACAGTCATACAAGTGTAAAAAGAAGTTAACCCGTGTATTGTACAATAACAGATTTTTCGTATACTCGCTATCATTAATGGCAATGTCCTTGTGGTTCAGCTTTCACTGGATTAATTTGCAGCCGGGATGAGAATCAGCACCTTCCAAGTCAGAGTCCACGGTTCGGGCCCGGAAAATGGTGGATTGCCAACTCCGGTAGGGGATGAGATTCCGCCCCAAGTGGAGGAGTTTAAGTACCTCGGGTTCTTGTTCACGAGTGAGAGAAGGATGGCGGATTGGCGCTGCGTCTGCAGTGATGCGGACTTCGGTTCGTTGTGGTGCAAACGGAGCATTCCTCGGGATGCGCCGGGAAAAGCAGAGTCTGAGCTTCTCTGCTTAAGATGCTGCCCCCACGACCCGACCTCAGATAAGCTAACGATGGACGGATGAATGTTTAACTGTACCGGTATTTTACATTCCCATCTTAGCATTCTTAACGCAATACATGTGGTTCATTACACGCTGAACCATGTTCGGACGCAAGTGTCAGTCCCAGCTCTCTTTCTGATGCTACGGTTATCATCACATTTTGCCGCATCAACAGGGCTTACCTGAGAAGTGAGCTTTTTCGGAAAATTCAGGCGAGTTTGCAAACTCTTTTCGGGTTTTGTGACATTGGAGGAATATTTGAGCGCTTTATTTGAATTCCTGGTTGTGAATACAGAGAATCTTTATTGTAAAAGAGGTAGAGAGAATACAGGTGTTTCACTGTACACACAAAAAAGACAACACTTTCATTCAAACCATGACTATGAACTCACTCATTCATTCGCATCACCAGCCTGTAAGTCAAGAATAAAAGCAAAAGACAGAGAAACAAACATACAAAGTCTTTGGATTTTCTCTATTGGCCTCGCACTCACTCAACGCATCCTCTCTCGCTCACTTAAAACCTACTACTTTTAGTCATAAAACATTAATATAACCCATATAGTGTGCTTCAAATAATAATAATCATCACCATACATACTGTACACACACAAACTCAGTAACATGTCGCGCAGTCATTCTCAACTGGTGGGCCGCTACCCGGACACAATTTAAGTGGGCCTTGGGTCTTTGCCTGAAAAAAACACATCGAAATCCCCCCTCCCCCCGTGTTGAATGTGCCGACCCTGTCTGTTGTTGAGCCTTAGAAAGTGTAAGTAACTCATGCTTGTTATATTTCTGCTGTGTAAGTGCAATCTGCAGCTGTTTGAGACCGCTAATGTGCTACACAAATGAGCACTGGGTTGCTTGGGTGGGTGGTGTGGGGGTGGGCTGTTCTGCGGCCCAACCAGTTGAGAAGCACTGACGTGGAGGATAAGGACGCCCCCTTGCTGCCCGATGGTAGAATGACACCAGCATGCACACCGCACACGTTCACTCAGCTGATGGGCCAAACAGCAAAAACATCGACCGGGGCAAAGTGGACAGAAAAAAGAAAAGAAAGAACGCAACTTTTCAAAATCAAACAGCATAAAAATCAACAGCCCAGTGGGGGGTTGGGGTGTGATATCATTCTTTCTGTCTTTCCCGCTCCGTCAATCTTATTGTCGTCCTTTTCGTGACGACCGGCGAGGATGGGGGTGGGGGGGTGAGTCTTGTAGAGGGCATGGGCGGGGCGGATCAGTCCGAGTTGTCCGAGTGGTCGCTGCTGGGAGAGGCACCCGGCGGGGGCGAGCCACGGCTCTGCCAGTTGCCGTTAGCCTGGGAAGTCAGTGGGACAGACACGACACAACGTGCACGTTCTCGTGAGGATACTTTAGGAAGAATTGGTATATCAAATAAAAACAAACATAGTAATAATTTAAAAAAAGGCATATGTCGCCATGGAAACGCGTCATTTCCAGGCTATTAGGGCATTTTGTCGCCACTTAAGAACAAACAAACCTGCCTTGTAAATAAAAAATATCCAATATGACAAACGATAGAGACAAAGCATTTGTGCTCTTAGTAGGAATGTGGTAGGAATGGACATACCGACAGATTGCTTGATTCCTTCATTCATCTAAAGCTGCACAGGCAAAACGGAGTGCACAAGCTGCTGTGACCAGCGGAGGCGCTCTTGATAACCAGAAATCAAGGGTCTCTAAACTTTTTCCTACAAGGGCCGCAAACTGACAAATAAAAGCATGCAACACATTACACAATGAGGGAAAAAAGTATTTGAACCCCTGCTGATTTAGTAAGTTAGCCCACTAACAAAGAAATGATCAGTCTATAATTTCAATGGTAGCTTTATTTGAACACTGAGACAACAATGACAAAAAAAATTCAGAAAAATGCGTTTCAAAAAGAGTTATAAATTAATTTGCATTTCCATGAAGGAAATAAATATTTGATCCCTTTGAAAAACGTGCTTCAGTACTTGGTGGCTAAACCTTTGTTGGCAATCACAGAGGTCAGCCGTTTCTTGTATTTGGCCACAAGGTTTGCACACATCTCAGGGGGGATTTTGGCCCACTCCTCTTTGCAGATCCCCTCCAAGTCATCAATGTTTCGTGGCTGATGTTTGGCAACTCCAACCTTCAGCTCCTTCCACAGATTTTCTATGGGATTAAGGTCTGGAGACTGACTAGGCCACTCCATAGAACTTAATATGCTTCTTCTTGAGCCAATCTTTTGTTGCCTTGGCCGTGTGTTTTGGATCATTGTCATGCTGGAAAACCCAACAACCACCCATCTCACCCAACACTTGACGATACATGGCCCCATCCATCCTCCCTTTGATGCGGTGCAATTGTCCTGTCCCATTGGCAGAAAAACACCCCCAAAGCATAATGTTTCCACCTCCATGTTTGTCAGTGGGAACGAAGTTTTTGGAGTCGTAGGCAGCATTCCTCCTCCTCCAAACATGGCGAGTTGAGTTGATGCCAAATAACTCAATTTTGGTCTCATCTGACCACAACACTTTCACCCGGTCTTCCTCTGAATCAGTCAGATGTTCAGTGGCAAACTTTAAACGGGCCTGTAGATGGACTTTCTTGAGCAGGGGGACCTTGCGGGTACAGCAAGATTTCAGTCCTTCACGGCGTAGTGTGTTACCAACTGTTTTTGTGGTGACTATGGTTCCAGCTGCCTTGAGATCATTGACAAGTTCCTCCCGAGTGGTTCTGGGCTGACTGCTCACAGTTCTCATTATCATTGAAACTCCACGAGGTGAGATCTTGCATGGAGCTCCAGACCGAGGGAGATTGTTTATGTTTCTTCCATTTGCGAATAATTGCCCAACTGTTGTCACCAAATGGTGATGGTCTTGTAGCCCATTCCAGCCTTGTGTAGGTCCACAATCTTGTCCCTGAGATCCTTGGAAAGCTCTTTGGTCTTGGCCATGGTGCAGAGTATGGCATCTGGGTTGATTGATTGCTTCTGTGGACAGGTCTCTTTTATCTAGAGAGGGCTGCCAATGTCGGCTCGTTACCTCTATAAGATCCACCTGGGAGCTAGAGATCTTGCTGATGAATAGGGGATCAAATACTTATTTCCTTAATGGAAATGCAAATTAATTTATAACTCTCTTTGAAACACATTTTTCTGGATTTGTCATTGTTGTCTCTGAGTGTTCAAATAAAGCTACCATTGAGATTATAAACTGATTGTTAGTGGGCAAATTTACTAAATCAGCTGGGGTTCAAATAGTTTTTTCCCTCACCGTATACTATATATATATTTATTTATAATAAATATAAATGAAAACGCCTATTAAAAGTATCTACTCCACTTTTTGCTCTTTTTCCTCCATTTTGCTGCTGTTTTTTATATTTTCCAAATTTTTTCCTAGATAAGAAATTTAGATAGAATTAGAAAGAAATTCCTAAATGTTTTCTTTCCATATAACTCCATTCTGTATTCCATATTACGTCATATTTTTTTACTTTATTTGGATAATATTTTGACTTGATCCACACTTCCCCAACCTAATTCCCAGAAAATGACAACTTTATTTGGTTTTGTTTATAAACTATATATTACAATATTTTTTTTGAAATTTCATATTTCAAAAATATGCAACTATAACATTATTTTTCTCATAAAATTGCAACTTTTTTTGCCCAGAATATTGCTTTTTTTCCTCTATGTATTTTCCAACTATTCAACTTTCTTCTTGTACAGTAAATTTTCTTACCATAATAATGCTGTTGCTCTCATATCGACTTAATTTTGGTTACATAACTTTCTCCACAACCTAAGTTTCTTTATTCGTTTTTTTTTTCTTTCTCATATTATGACTTTTAAAATGTTTTATTTTTCTTTAATATTCCAACTTCATGCCACTAAAATTACATGATTTTTCCTCATATGAATGCGTTATTCTGGTAAAATTTCACTTTAGAAATTTTCTGAAAATGTCGACTTAATTTTTCTAAAAAATTACTGTTGATTGTTCCTTTTGTTATGACTAATGAATATGGGAAAACTGAGGGAATTTTCAGGAAAAACAAGGGCAACCATGTTGTTTTACTGGTGTGCTTCTTTTATTTTGAAGGCTCGACTTTACCAGTTACTGTTACTAACTTTACCGCCAATGTTGCTGAGTGAACTGGAAGCAGCGCTGCTCCAGCAGAAGCATTTAAAAAGTTGAAATGGTGGAAGTAGAGGATTTAAAAAACAAAACATCGGCATCAATCTCTGCGCCTGTGGGCAACCTCCTGATGTAGTTTTTGTCCTCAACTCTACAAGGTGGCAGTAGCTGCATTTTTGAGTATCATGAGTGGTCAGCACCCGCAATGTTATGACTTTATTCCTATAATACAAAAAAAAAATGCAAAAAATATTCTCTTAACGTTATAGCAGTTTTTTTTCATTTCTGCTTTTGTTTTATTATTTTATTTCAGTTTTTCAACTTTTTTCTTGTCATTTTTCCCCTCATAATTATTGCTTTTCCTATTACTTTTTACAATTTCCTATACTATTCTTATAACAGCTTCACTTTATTCTCCTAACACGTTTCCACAACCTAATTTTCAGAGAATTACATTTTTGTTTTGTTTGAAATATTATGACTAAAAAAAACCAAAAATATATTTCTACGTTATCCTACTAAAATGCCGTCATTTTTTCTCATAAAATGACACTCATAAAATTAAAAATTTCTCTTAATATTTAGACTCTATACTTGTAAAATTAATGCTCATTTGAACAATTTTGCTATTTTTTGTTTTGTTTTCTTGTTTACTTATATTTTTAGCCTCAGAAATGGCCCAAGGGCCTGCACTACACTAACGGGACCCCTCCAGGCGTAAGCACAGACCACGTTGGTGTTCTCCTGCAAGTACCTGCACTCCCATTTGGTAAGATGACTGCTCGCCATTCACAGGCGGGACCCCAAGGAACAGATCGGCGGACCCCGACAGCGAGAAGGACCCCGACCCTGAAGACAGATATTTACAACTGATGACAGGAAATAACACACGCCGGTCTTTAAAAGGTGAAACTCCATCAAGCAAAACGCATGTTTGTGATCAATTTATCCCCTTATCATTTACGAGCTTAACAATAAGGTGTGTGTTTTTCGTTTACAGAACGGGGAATACTGCACCTGTGGAGTTGGGAGTGTGCGGCGAGTCGTCGCCCTGTCGCGCCCCCAACGCCGTCTTCATGGCGTACAGGTTGGCCTCTTCCTGGAACTTGCCGATGTTTTTCTTGTAGCGGATTCTCTTGTTGCCAAACCAGTTGGAGACCTTAAGGTAACATCAAATATCCACGTGAATCGGAGAGGTTTACAAGAGCTTTCATAGGAGGATTAGATCCTACATCAGCGTATCACAGCACAAGATCTTCCAAACATGCTGAATTTAAATGGCAATATAATACTAATACAGAAAATGCTTGTATGACGTTTAAAAATTAAGTAGATACATAATACTCGGCTTTTAAGACTAATTAACATATACAGTATGTACTGTTAAGATAACAAAACAGATAAAGCGTCAATTAAAGAGCAAAAATTGAAATAAAAACAGCTGTAATATTGCAAGAATAAAGACAAGAAAAAGAAAAATGTTGCATCCTTACAGAAAAAATGTCAGTTTCACAAAAACAAATATATTATTACAAACGTAATAAAATAAAATATTTTTTTTTAATTCAGAAAAATGTATGACATTTTTCGTAGCACTGAGCGAAAATATTAGTCATAATATTATGAGAAAAACATAAAATAAAGTAGTCATTTTTTCAAAAATTATTTTGGGGAAAAATGTGTAATAATGGCATAAAGTCATAACATTACATTTGCAAACATTATTTATGAAGAAAGTTGAAAAAAATGAAATGGGGGTGGGGAAGAAGTTATAATTTTACAAAAAGCAAATTTACAAAAATAAATACTTGGAAAATGTAAAAAGGAAAAAAAAATCTAATTGACTAATTTGGAGGAAAAAATATTGAATTTTAGGAGCATAGAGTTAAAATATAACATTTAATAAAATATAACTTTAAAAACACAATATTAAATATTAAAAACATGTTAATTTTTTAAGTTGTATTATTGTGGGAAACAAATCGTAGAACAATTTTGTAAAATTCAGATAACATGGGAATAAAGTCACTATATTATATTATATTATATAATAATATATTATAAAGCCATAATATGTGGCCCTCATAACAAAACGGCATTTTTTTCATCTTTTAACAGAAATGTAGCCCATAATGCAGTGTATTAAACAATAAATCATTAACAAACTTGGAAAGTATATATAAGTATATATTAACTGTAATGTACATACAAGCCTCATCATACGTGAAGTTAATAACGTAAAAAGTAATAAATATCGATATAATAAGTAGAAATACATCATATAAAAAGGAATGCTTAATAGAAGTGGCAGACAAATGGAGCGTTAGCGAAGACAAGAAGATAAAGGCACCTGAGAGACGGTGATTCCACAACTTTTGGCAAGTTCTTCTTTGGCTTCTTCGCTGGGGTAGGGGTTGGACAGGTGCGAGTAGAAGTACTCATTCAGGACTTCCGTAGCCTGCTTGCTGAAGTTACGCCTCTTACGCCTGGCGGGACGGGACGCAAGACGGTAAAAGGACTTTCAGGACAAAAGCGTGGGCGGGGTATAAACAATGAGAAGGGGGCGGGGTTCCACCTGGCATCCAGGAAGCGGGACCTGAGGATCATGACGGCCTCGCAGGTGCTCTGCTTGAGCTGCGTCTGGATGGAGCTGAACTTGCGGTGGATGATGGCGACCATGCGCTCGATCTCCCGCGGGGTGACGGGCCGCGTGCGTGACTGCTCCCTTAGCAGGTTCATCACGTGGGTGGTGAACTCCGTGCACGCCTGGACAACAAACACGTCCTATTTTCACACTGCCTTGCAAAAACTTCACATACACCAACCACTTCATACACACTCTCCTATTTCTACTGTAGTGGCGCCACCCGCTCTCTACCCTAATTCTATGGACCTCCAGGGCTGCTCGAAGACTCCAGGGCTCCTTGCTAGGCCATGCCAGGTCGCCCCACCCACTCTCTACCCTCGTTCCCCCGACCTCAGGGGCACCACACTGGCTACTTAGGGACTGTGTCCAAACACAGTACACCTTGCCGGGCCACGCCAGGTAGCTCCACCTGTTCGATATCGTGGTTATCCCGTCTGGGGTGGCACACCGGGGCGCTCGGAGAGTGTCCGACGACCGTGCAACTTGCTGGGTCGCGCCAAGTTACTCCACCCTTTCTCTATCCTGGTTCCCCTGAGCTCAGGGGCACCACACTGGCTACTTGGAGAGAGTGTCCAACCACAGTACACCTTGCTGGGCCACGCCAGGTGACACCACCTGCTCTATATCTTGGTTCTACCGACCTCCTGGGCGGCACACCGTGGCGCTCAGCGAGTGTCCGACCACAATGCAACTTGCTGGGCCACACCAAGGGACTCCACCCTCTCTCTACCCTGGTTCCCCTGACCTCTGGGGCGGCAGACCGGCTTCTTGGAGAGTGTGGTCGACCACAATGCACCTTGCTGGGCCAGTTTCCATGTTCCATCGCAATCTCATTCAACGAGACGTCTGGTCTTTTTAAAATGAAGGATGAAGACGGCAATGAAGTTGCAACTTTTCTGCTGGGCTACTGTTTATGTTTACTCTTTGAGTGTGGAAACATGCAGCCTGTAGATTTTACTAATCTGGTTTTCCTCTTCAAATTCATGGCTGCAGCTTAGATATCAATGCATTCTTCAGTCCAGAAACTACGGTACTTTTGCTCCATTTGAACAAACCCTGTACTGAGGAACCTCCAAAGTCGGACAATTTACAGTTTGTACATGAAATCACGCTCAAACTCGGGAGATTAACTCCACAAGTGTGATGACAACCATAGAGCTGTGACAGAAACCGTCTGTGTCCTGGCTGCTCAGTCCAATAAAGCGACTATCTAATGTACGCCGCCAGCTGAGATGTTTAGGTACACAAACGTTAGTGTAACTTCTTTTTACGCTTGTACAATGGCCAAAACTGTTGGTTGCTGGTTAAAACATTGCTTGGATGGGCAATGGAGCTTTAATCATGGCCACAGTTTGACCCTGCCGGGGGTCATGTGGTGCCACTCTACCTGCTCATACTTCTCCAGCTCGGTGTGGTAGATGCTGCGAATCTGGCTCAACTTGCTTTTGTAGTCCGAGTGCTCCAGGGAGCTGTCGGGCGACATTCCGCCCGAGCTGGTGGCCGCCGACACGGCCGCGGCGGCGCCGCCCCCCTTCTCCGGCCCAGCCACGCCCTCCGCCAGCAGCATGTTGTCCAATCGCACCAGCTGGGGGTCCTGAGGCTCCTCCTCCTGGTTGTTTCTCATGGACAGGCCTGTCAGCAAGACAATGGCGGTTACACTACAAAATGTATACATGTCCGCTTTTGTGCCTTTTTTTTGCAAATGTGCCCCCACAGATACATCGCAGTCCTGTGCAAACGCATTACAAAACTTGGTATATATCATGATTTTTCATATTTCAGAAAAAAGCGCCTTTCTCCAATCAGCACACCATCGTTTAGCTATCATTTAATATATTTTACATATTTACTTTAAGGCAGGGGTGTCCAAACCTTTCACATCCAGGGCGACATACTGAAAAAATGAAAGGATGGATGTTCAAATTTTACATTTTGTAAAGCAGCACATGGAGATATGCCAAGAAGTTTTATATTTAATTCAAGAAAAAAGCTTTGTCCTATACGTGAACAAGCCTTCTTATTATTAATATCAACTTTTTCCTCCTTAAATTACACTGTTTTTGCTGACTATTACAAAACATCCCCCAAATATGTCACCATTTACAGTGCAATTTCTGTTTCCTGTCAGGTTATGGCATTATTCCCGTTATATTTTTTACTTTTTTTGTTTTGTTTTGTTTCTTTGAATATTACATCTATGTAAAAACAACATGTTTTTCTTTAATATGTCATTTTTATTCTTCTAAAATTGACATGTTTATCCCCTCCTTGGACTATTAAAACTTTATTTGCATAAAATTACCTTTCCCCCCGCACGATAACATTTTATGACCGTATCCTCTCATATTTGCTGCTGTTTTCCCGTTTAATTGCACACTTTGAACACATTTTGGTGCAGAAGTCAGATGCAAATTCCTCTTATAAGACTTTTTTTTTTCATTTCTCAGTTAAAGATCGGACTTGGTGGAGGTCTGCGCCCTTCCAACCCCATCCTCGTTGCGTCTCATGACCACTACTGGGGACAGGATTGGAGCGGAACATGAAAACTTGTGCATTGAGTTCATGCAGTCAAGATAAAGAGCAGGAAATGGCAGCAGCAGCCGGGCTTGGATCTACATGATGCTGAATGTCTGTTTGTCCAGCTGCTAGCTTTGTCTATTTTTACGCCCGCACAAATGTGCAACTTGCATTGATACGTGCTGGAGCTTATTGGGGCGCGATGAGCGCACAGCAAACACGCACTTTACACAAAGCCAGCATTTGTGCCACGCCGTGGTTGTGCGTACCTGTCTTCTCCTTGATCTCGCACAAAACGCTGAACAAGGCGGGCTTCATTCGGTGGCAGTTGAGCGCGTGCTTCCTGTGGGAAATGAGCAGGTCAAAGTGAGCAGGCGCCGACAGGACGCCAATTCATCAAAAGAGCAACAGCACGAGCCGAGCGACGTTAGCTTGTCGGCTAACGCTAGCCGGCTACAGGCGATGTCGCCAACTGTTCCCGTTTCAGTCACCATGCGGGATTGGGGGCGATTCATGCGACGCTTTTCTACGACTTATTTGAAACAGGAACGAGCTAAACGTATCAAAACGCCACTACCGAGCAGTAGTTGCCCACGTTTGATAGCAATCTGTTGTTAGCCTAGCCTAGCCTAGCTTAGCCTGCTAACAATGGCTAACCGGGAGAAAAAGACAGCAATGTTAGAAAAAGCAGCAAATAAAAGCTTTATTTGGTTTATATTAGATACGTTGGAGCGCTTTTCCGGGCGGTTAGCGTGTGGCTACATGGCGCAAAGTTGGGGAAACTTTGCAGCTGTCAACTTTACAAAAATAACAAAGCAAAAAAAAAAAGTCGCTTACTTTGCCTGCGCCTCGTCCAAACTTTGGTCGGTGATGGTCATTATTTGCTGCAGGATGTCGCCGATGTCCCGACGGGCTTCGTGCCCGTTCTCCGCTGCGTCGAGGCCCGGCTCGCCTCCGTCGGAGCGGTGCTGCGGGGCTTGGTGCGCCGCGCCGACGGCCGCCATCCCCGGGTGGCCGCTCATGGCGAGGCCCCGGCCGTTGGAGGCCCCGTTGGCCGTCAGAGGCTGCTGCTGCTGCTGCAACATGTCGAGCGACGCGCAGTGGCGACGACTGCTCGCACCTCCTCCTCCACCACCAACACCACAGGGAGGCTACAGCGCCACCAGCCAACGCGCGTAGCCGCCAGCAGGTCCCCTAGCGACGGACACGGAGAACTGCAGCAGAAGTCTCCATGTTGAATTCTACAAGTACTGTCTTGTCTTTCTTCAAATGTGAGAGAAAAAAACGAGGAAAATTCATAATTTTACAAGAAAAAAACGTAATATTATGAGGAAAAATAACGCAATTATATGCGGGGTAGGGCTAAAATATTAAAAATATTTTCTATTTTTAAAGTTGGAATATTTTGAGAAACAATGAGCTGAAAATTGTAAGAAATGAAAAAAAAACAGCTGTAATTTTACAACAATATAGTCAAAATATTAAGCGAAAAAAGTGGCATTCTAACCAGGGGGAAAAAATGCAATTTTACGAGAATTATCAAATTAAAAAATAATGTCATTTTATTTTTTAAGTCATAATGTGACAAACAGTATTTAATTGAAATCATAATTTTATGAGAAACAAATTAGGTTGGGGAAAAGTTACAATATGGGTATAAATTTATAATGTTTAAAAAACATTTACAAAAAATATTTATCAGGAAAGTTGAAATATTTTTTACAAATGGGAAAAAAACTGTAAAACTACGTGAGTTTTTTGAAAAGTTTTATTCATTTCTTTCATTCATTTTCTATGCCGCTTGTCCTCATTAGGGTCACGGGTTTAATTCAGTTTAAAAAAATCATAATACTATGAGAAACTAACAAAATGAAATAAAGCTGTATTTCTGGGGAAATTAAATGAAAGAAAAATGTATACTATAGAAATAAATTCATATAATGTTGAGAATAAAGTCATAATATTACAGAAAGTAAATTTACCAAGATTGTTTATGAAGGAAATATTTGGAAAATGGAAAAAAATCGCAAAAATGGAAAAAGTAGCTATAATTTTAAAAGAATAGAATCAAAATATTTGGAGAAAACTTGAATACCATACATGTAAAATAACATCATTTTAGTAGCATAAAGTTGAAATATTAAATAATTAAAAATATTTTAAGAGTTTAAAACTATGATAAACACAAAATTATAAATTGTTGAAAAATGTACCCCTCCGTGAATCACCACCTTACCGCAGTGGAGGGGTTTGAGTGCCCGAGTGATCCTAGGAGCTATGTTGTCGGGGGCTTTATGCCCCTGGTAGGGTCTCCCAAGGCAAACAGGTTCTAGGTGACGAGCCAGACTAGGAATTCAAGACCCCTATGAAAAAAACCAAGAGGACTGACCGCACCTCGCCCGGACGTGGGATACCGGGGCCTCACCCTGGAGCCAGACTTGGGGGAGGGGCTCGCAGGCGAGCGCCTGGTTGCCAGGTCTTCACCCGTGGGACCTGGCCGGGCCTAGCCCAAAGAAGCCACACGGGAACTCCCCCCTGCAGACCCACCACCTGCAGGGGCAAGCATAAAGGTCCGGTGCTGTGTGATTTGGGCAGTGGTCGAGGGCGGGTGTCCGGGCGACTTGGTCTTCGGGGGCCAAATCTGGTTCTTGGGACATGGAATGCCACTTCTCTGGTGGGGAAGGAGCCCGAGCTTGTGGAAGAGGCGGAGAGATTCCGACTAGATATAGTCGGACTCACCTCAACCCACAGTTTGGGCTCTGGAACCAAATTCCTTGAGAGGGGCTGGACCTTGTTCTTCTCTGGAGTTGCCGCAGGGGAGAGGCGGCGAGCTGGTGTGGGCTTATTGTTAGCCCCCCGGCTTGGTGCCTCTGTGTTGGAGTCATCCCCAGTAAACGAGAGGGTTATTTCCCTACGCCTTAGGGCTGGGGAAAGGGTCCTGACTGTGGTTTGTGCGTATGCGCCGAACGGCAGTTCAGAGTACCCAGCCTTCTTGGAGTCTATCAGAGGGGTTCTGGAGAGCACCCCAGCTGGTGACTCCATAGTTCTGCTGGGAGACTTCAACGCCCATGTGGGCAATGACAGTGTGACTTGGAGGGGCGTGGTTGGGAGGAACGGCCTCCCTGACCTGAACCCGTGCGGTGTGTTGTTGCTGGACTTCTGTGCGAATTACAGTTTGTCCATAACAAACACCATGTTCGAACATAAGGATGTCCATAAGTGCACTTGGCACCAGGACACCCTAGGTCGCAGGTCTATGATCGACTTTGTGGTCGTATCATCAGACCTGCGTCCGCATGTTCTGGACACGCGGGTGAAGAGAGGGGCTGAGCTGTCAACTGACCACCACCTGGTGATGAGTTGGATTAGATGGCGGGGAAGGATGCCGGACAGACCTGGCAGACCCAAACGCGTAGTGAGGGTGTGCTGGGAACGTCTGGCAGAATCTCCCGTTCGTCGAGTCTTCAACTCTCATCTCCGGCAGAGCTTCGCCTGCATTTCGAGGGAGGACCGGGATATTGAGTCCGAATGGGCCGTATTCCGTGCCTCTATTGCTGAGGCAGCCAGTTGTGGTTGCGGCCGCAAGGTGGTCGGTGCCAGTCGTGGTGGCAAGCCCCGAACCCGATGGTGGACACCGGGGGTTAGGGCTGCCGTCAAGCTGAAAAAGGAGTCCTATCGAGCATGGATGGCTTGCGGGACTCCCGAAGCAGCTGACAGGTACCGGCAGGCCAAGCGGCACGCAGCTTCAGCGGTGGTCTAGGCAAAAACTCGGGTGTGGGAGGAGTTTGGTGAGGCTATGGAGCACGACTTTCGGTCGGCCTCCAAGAGGTTCTGGCAAACCGTCCGACAACTCAGAAAGGGGAAGCAGCCCCCAGTTCACACTGTTTACAGTGTGGACGGGGGCTTGCTGACCTCGACTGAGGATATAGTCGGTCGGTGGAAGGAATACTTCTCAATCCCACTGACATACCTTCCGTAGAGGAAGCAGAGTCTGAGGGTCCGTACCTGGACAGTTCTATCCCCGTGGCTGTGGTAATTGGGGTAGTTAAAACACTCCCCAATGGCAAGGCTCCGGGGGTAGACGAGTTTCGCCCAGAATTCTTCAAGGCTCTGGATGTTGGGGGACTGTGTTGGTTGACACGCCTCTAGAACATTGCATGGAAGTCAGGAACAGTACCTCTGGACTGGCAGACCGGGGTGGTAGTCCCGATTTTTTAAAAGGGTGCCCGGAGGGTGTGTTCCAACTATAGGGGATCACACTCCTCAGCCTCCCTGGGAAAGTCTACTCCAAGGTGCTGGAGAGAAGAGTACGACCGTGGTGGACTGTTCCCACCGGGTTGGGAGTAAGGTCTTGCCTCAGGTGGAGGAGTTCAAGTATCTCGGGGTCTTGTTCACGAGTGAGGGAAGGTTGGAGCGTGAGGTCGACAGACGGATCGGTGCAGCGTCAGCAGTAATGCGGTCGCTGTACCGGACCGTCGTGGTGAAGAGAGAGCTGAGCCAGAAGGCAAAGCTCCCTTTTTACCGATGGATCTACGTTCCCACCCTCACCTGTGGTCATGAGTTATGGGTCATGACCAAAAGAACGAGATCCCGGATGCAAGCGGCGGAAATGAGTGTCCTCCGTAGGGTGGCTGGACTCACCCTAAGAGGTAGGGTGAGGAGCTCGGCCAACCGGAAGGAGCTCAAAGTAGAGCCGCTGCTCCTTGACATCGAGAGGAGCCAGTTGAGGCTCGAACGAAGAGTTCGAGATTAAAAGTTGTAATTTTACAAGACTTTTCACCTCAAAATGTCAGATTATTTTTTTCTGTGGCCCTAACGCGGTTTTTAAAAAGGATTTGATGAAAAGGTGCAAACATGCTGCATCCGTGTATGTTGGTGTGTATAGTCAAATGACAATATGTACATGATATTTCACTGACCGTGTGTACACGTGATTTCCTGCGGACATCAGGACCAGGGTCTCCACAAGGTCTGGCTCACAGATCGGCCCTGGAGAAGATGAGGACGAGTGTGGGAAGGCCAATATTTAGAGATCTTTATTCCTCTCTTTACACAACTGAGGGTCAGCCTGATGACAACTCTTATGAAACTTTCTTTTCACATCTTACCATTCCTACAGTTGCATCAAATTTAGCTGCTAAACTAGATGTGCCCTTCACTGCTGGGGAACTCAGGAGTGCTGTCCTGTCTATGCAGAGTGGGAAAAGCCCCGGTCCCGATGGTTTTCCATCAGAATTTTTTAAGGTTTTTATCGACAAACTTTCTCCCCTGATTCTCAACATGCTGCAGGAATCCACTGACTCTGGGACTCTCCCAGTGACTTTGCGGCAGGCAACAAACAAAACAAAATAAAAGTTTATTTCTAGGGAAATTAAGTGGAGGAAAATGTTCTAATATTGGACTAAAGTCAAAATATTACAAAAAGAAAGTTTACAAAAAATATTTATGAAGAAAATATTTGGAAAATTACAAACAACAGCAAATATTTAAAAATCAGCCATAAATTTAGAAGAATAAAATCAAAATATTAACATAAAAAGGTTGTAACATAATAAAAAACGTTGTCCTTTTATGAGAATATTGTAATATTATAAGGACAAAAATAGCATAAATTTAGTAGCATAAAGACAAAATATCCAAAGAAATTTTAAAGATATTTTAAGAGTTGTAATATGACACACACACAAAATTTTAATCAGAGAAAAAATAGCAAAACTTTGGTGGAATAAATTACAATATGGGAATAAAGTCATAATATTAAAAGAAGAACATTTACAAAAAATATATATGGAGAAAGCTGAAATATTTAAAAAGTTAGTTATTTGGGTTGTGGGAAAGAGTTATGACACTATGGGAATAAAGTCAAAATGTTTCAAGAAGAAAATTTACAAAAATAAACTTAAAATAGTTGGAAAATGTTAAAATCACTGCTGAAAAAAAAAAAAAAAGGAAAATGTTAAAATCAAAACTTTAAAAAAATGCTAAAAACAAATTGCAATTTTACTGGAATAAACTTGTAATATTATAGGGGAAAATTATGTAATTTTATTAGTTAGAACTGAAATATAAAGAAAAAATATTTTTTATATTTGATATATTCTTCCCCTCAGTGAATCACCACCTTATCGTGGTGGAGGGGTTTGAGTGCTCGAGTGATCTTAGGAGCTATGTTGTCAGGGGCTTTATGCCCCTGGTAGGGTCTCCCAAGGCAAACCGCATGACCGAAAGAACGAGATTGCGGATACAAGCGGCGAAAATGAGTTTCCTTCGTAGGGTGGCTGTACTCACCCTAAGAGATAGGGTGAGGAGCTCGGCCATCCGGGAGGAGCTCAGATTAGAGCCGCTGCTCCTTCACATTGAGAGGAGACAGTTGAGGTCGCTCGGGCATCCCGTTCGGATGCCTCCCAGGCGCCTCCCCGGTGAGGTGTTTCGGGCATGTCCAGCCGGGAGAAGGCCCCGGGGAAGACCTAGGACACGCTGGAGGGACTATGTCTCACAGCTGGCCTGGGAACGCCTTGGTGTCCTCCCGATGGAGCTGGAAGAGGTTGCCGCAGATCAGGAAGTCTGGACTTCCCTACTGAGACTGCTGCCCCCGTGACCCAGACCCGGATAAGCGGAGTAAAATGGAATGGAATGGATTATTATGAGATACAAACGTAACAAAATAAAGTTGTAATTTTTGGATAATTAGGATGGGGAAAAATGTACAGTAATGGAATAAAGTCATAATATTAAAAAAATGTTTAAAAATTAAAAATGAGACTGGGTTGGGGAAGTCAGAAAATTTACAAAAATAAAAATTATCTAATATAAAATAATATAATATTTTTAAAAAGTAAACACTAAATGCAAAAATCATATTCAAATGAAAAAAATCACAATTTTATTAGAATAAACTTGCAATATTATGAGGACAAATAACATTTTAGCAACAACCAGAACAGTCACAGAGCAAAATGAGCAAAAATACAGGGGAAAGAAGAAGAAGAAGAAGAAAAAAAAGATAATACTAATATTCATGTACACACATTCATATACATATATATACACACACACACACACATATATACACATACATACATATACATGTATATATACACACACACATATATACATATATATATGCACATATTCGTGCACGTATACATACACATACTGTGCACATCCCAAACCACACTCCCTCCAAAAGCGAGGGCCCGACCAGGAAGACGCCGGAGCACGGCCCCCCAGCAGGCTCCCCACAGAGGGGAAGGCCCGACCCCGCCACCCCAAGAGGCAACCACGAGTCCACTCCGAAGAGGTGCAAGGGAGACCCGGCCCGACGCCGCCCGGCAGCCGAGCAGGGGCCACAGGGGGAGCCCGGCCGCCAACCGCTGGAACACCCGCCGGAGGCCGGCCAGCTTCGGGCAAGCAGGACAACCGCTCCCGAGCCCCCGGGCCCAGAAGCCACCCAACACCCTGGAAGCTCCAGGCCACCCCAGACACAACTGCCGCGGGCCATCGCCTTCCCCAACGCCAGAGACAGGCGCCCATAGAGGGCCCATGGGTCTACCCCCCCTCACACCCCCGTGACCCGTCCACCCCAGCCCCAGTACCCACACCAAACCCTGTTCCCATACTCACACATGCCACCACATACACTTACACACCTACATTTTCACATATGCACCTGGATGTGCCACCCCCCCAATGCAGCGAGCAGCATCACCGCGAGCTCCCCCGAGACACGGGGCCATACCACCATACACGGCCACCGGAAAATCAGAGCGCCGCATGCACGCAGGCACTCCACCCAGCACTGCCGCCGACTGACACCCAGAGCCAAAACAATCCCCCCCCACCGCCCCCAGCCCCAGGGAGCGTCCAAAAAAACAGGGGTGTAACAGGACCCTCTAATCCCCGCCTCCCCACCCAACTAAAAGTGTTATGAAGTGTGAGATGTGTGTGTGTAGGCAATTAAAATTGAGGAGCCGCAACTGCGTGACACCATGGGCAGAACCACTCCGCCGGCTGAGCATGGCTAAGTAGCTCTGCTCACCCTGCGACACAAGTCCTGCCCCCCAAAAATGAATGTGAGGTGTCTGTGAGTCTATGTATAGTGAATAAGTGTAATTAAAACTGGGGAGTTTGCGGCCCCCAGGGCATGACAGAAGGAGGTCATGTTTGTGACCCACCCCCGCCACACCCCCATGGAGCACACGCACTCCCCAAGATCCTATGTGCTTGTTTGCAGGGAGTGGGGGGGCGAGGGCGAGAGGGATAGTAAGACTAGGAGGGAAATCATATATTTTTTTCCCTCCCAGAGGACGAGCCATTGGGCAGTAGGCACCCCTGTTTCCCGGGACCCACCGCGGGGCAGGGGCCAGCACGAGGCGAGGCCCCGGACGCTCAGCGACCGCAGCCCGGGAGCAGCCTCGCCTAGATGTTACACACTAGCCACCATGCGCGCCACTGTAGGAGACACCGGCGGCCCACACCCCCGAACACCACCACCGCCATCCCCACCCTGTATCAGAGAGGAACCCGGGCAACACACCCATCCAGGCACAATCACACACCTCACCCCTCACCACTGCCCCCTGTGCCCACACCCCTGTTCAATCCCCTGCACCCAACATACGACATACAACATACACACAAACACACTGACACACACCTGCACTCGCGCACACACACCCACACCCGCCCAACCCCCTGCACACTCCCCTAACCCTGGTCCTCCCAGGCACCAATCCGGCACCGGGACGTGCACCCATCCATATTACAGATTTTAATATTTGGTGAATGGGGTTGAACAAAATGGGAATAAAGTCCTAATTTTACAAGAAGAAGGTTTACAATAACATTTCTGAACAAAGTTGAAATATTAAAAACTGTTGTTGGGGGAAAAAGTTATGATATTATGGGAATAAAGTCATAATATTACAAGAAGAACATTTACAAAAATAATTTATGTAGAAAGCTGAAATATTAAAAAAATGAGGTTGGGAAAAATTATAGTATTGTGAGTAAAGTCATAATATTACAAGAAGAAAATAATTGGAAAATGTAAAAAAAAAAAACATAACTGTAAATTTACAGGAATAATGTAAACATATTTTTAAAAAAACAATTTTTGAAACCAAATTTAATTAGTTGGCAATGAGGTTGGGGAAAATATGGGAATAAAGTCCTAATATTACAAGAAGAATATTTAAAATAAACAGTTTGAAAATGTCAAAAACAAAAGCAAAAATGAAAAAATAACTCATTTTATGAGAATTATAAAATAATAAAAATGTATTCTAATACAAAGAAATGTTGCAATTAATAGAATAAATTTGCAATATTAGGCATAAAAATAGTGTAATTTTAGTAGCTAGAGTTCAAGACAAACAAGCAAAACAAAAAATGTTGTAATTTTATAATCTTATGGGAGTAAAGTCATGTGATTACGAGAAGAAAATTGAAACATTTTGAATGTGTTAAAAAAACAGCAAAAATGTGTAAAAAGAGTGAAGTTGTAAATAGTAGAAGTAAAATATGGGATATACTGTATAGAATAATATAAATAATAGTACCTACAGTGTATGTGACAAAGCTGACATGCAGCTTTTTTCGCTAAATGAGCTGAATCTTCACAAAAGCAGCAAATGTTGTCCTTGCTGGGGGGACAAAAACAAGTTCAGACCCCCCGGACTGTATGACTTTGCTGTGGACTTCTGCTTTTAGCGCAGCGAGTCAACAGGAAGTGAAGCCAAACCGCAGCGCTGCGAGAAGAAAGCCTGTCCTTCTTTCTTTGTCTTTGTTTCTCTTTCAACAGGTCGCGAGGGTGCGACACAAAGCAAAGGGGAGTGTGTGACCCCCGCCGGGGCCAACCACACCAACACCCGAGGAGGAAGAGGAGGGCTCGTCGCTTCTGCTTGGGTTTTTATATGCGCCCACCAAAAGAAGGGGTGGGCTGTGCGCAGAGCAACAGGAAGGAAGAGAAGAAGTGTGTCAAACTCCTTCTTGAAGTGTTTTTGATTTCATCCCACGAAGACCGAGATGGAAGGGTCCACTCTCTGCTGAGATGGTCTTTTAGAAGAACGCAAAGGTAAGACTTAAACTTCCTACAAGTTGTCTGAAAAGTTGGATTTTATTCAACAAAGAAGAAGAAGAAGATGAAGGTTGCATTTGTTGCAAAAGACAACAAGCTCCGACCTGCCGGGCTGTCTTTTCTTCCCCCCACACCCTTGCACATGTTTTGCAAGAGCAGCTGCAGCAAAATAGTCCAAGTCTACTTCACGCTGGTTTGGAATTCCTCGCAGTCGCACCACAACAACAACGAGGCCCCCTCGACGCCCTTCAGAGGTCAAAACACAACAAGTACCTTTCTCCCTCTCCGGATCACGCGGGCTTGGCTTTCACACCAATTTGTCCACCGGCACACACCATTCATTACAAAACCCCTCATTCCGTACAACCAGTAAGCTGAAATCATTCCCATTAAATGTGAGGAAACAAGCAATTCCATGTAAATAATCAACTTCTCAGGTCTAATCATTTCACGTCTTTGTACAGTATTGATGTGTTAAATACAACTTCATAATGGTAGTAGTTTGTTTTAGGCTATGAAATTCAACTTCAACATGTGAGGAAACTGAATTTAATGTGTGAAATAAATCTTTGACAATGCGATCATTCAATTTAATAGTAAATAACATAATTTCATGTCTTGAATTCAACGTGAAATTGAGAAGAAAGTGAATTTCATGCGTTAAACACAACTTTAGTTCACTTTAAGCCATGAAATTCAACTTGACCATGTGAGGAAACCGAATTTAACGATTGCAATAATTCATCTTAATAGTGAAATATTTTAACGGAATATCTTCAATTCAAGTTAATTTGGGTAATGAGTGAATTTAACGTATTAATTACAACTTCACAACTGAAATAGTTCAGTTTAAGCTATGAAATGTAACTTTAACATGCAAGGAAACCAAATTTGATGTGTGAAATAAAACTTTGATGCTGCTGTAATTCAATTTAATAGTGAAATAATATAATTGGATGTTTTAATTTCAACTTGAAATCGGGTAAAAAGTTAATTTAAAGTGTTAAACACTACTTTGTAACCAAAATATCCAGTTGAAACTATTAAATTCAACTCGAACATGTGAGGAAACTGAATGTAATGTGTGAAATAAAACTTTGACACACCAATAATTAAATGTAATTGTAAAATAACTACATATCATGTCTTAAATTCAACTTGAAATTGAAAAAAAAGTGAATTTATTTGTCTGGAATAAAACTTTATAAACAAAATAGTTCAGTTTAAGCTATCATATTAAATTTGAACATGTGAGGAAACTGAATTTAATGTGTGAAATAAAACTTTGCCACTGAAATAAATCTATTTAATAGTAACTATAGTAAGTAATTTATTTATTGCCTTAAGTTCAACTTGAAATAAGAAAAAAGTTAATTGAGTGTGTTAAATACAACTTCAAAATGGTAATAGTTTGTTTTAGGATATGAAATTAAACATAATCATTTGAGAAAACTAAATGTAATGTTTGAAATAAAATGTAACAATGCAATAATTCAATTTATTAATAAAATAAAAAAAAATTTATGTCTTAAATTCAACTTGAAATTGGGTAAAAAGAGAATTTGTTGTGTTAAATACAACTTTATAACTAAAATATTTCACTTTAAGCTATGAAATTAACTCGAACATGTGAGGAAATTGAATTTACCATGTATTGGCAATAAAACACGCCAATAATTCAATTGAATTGTAAAATAACTAAATTTCAAGTTTTACATTAAACTTGAAATAGAGAAAAAAAAGAATTTATTTGTATGAAATAAAACTTTATAACCAAAATAGTTCACTTTAAGCTATGAAATTGAACTTGAAGTGTAAGGAAACTGAATTTAATGTGTGATATCTTAATTTCATGTCTTAAATTCAACTTGAAATTGAGAACAAAGTGAATTGAATGTGTTAAATGCAACTTCATAACCAAAACAGTTCACTTTAAGCTATGAAATAAAATTTGAAATGTGAGGACATTGAATTTAATGTGTGAAATAAAACTTTACCACTGCAATAATTCAATTTGATAGTAAAATGTAGTAAATGTAGTAAAATTTAATGTCTTAAATTCAACTTGAAATCGGGTAAAAGGTGAATTTATTTTATTAAATATAACTTCAGAAGTGAAATGATTCACTTTAAGCTAAGAAATCTATCATGTGAGGAAATTTATTGTGTGAAATAAAACTTTGACAGAGCAATAATTCAATTTAATAGTAAAATAATCAAATTTAAGGTCTCAAATTAAACCTGAGATGGAGAAAACATTTGAATGTGTTAAATTCAACTTCATAACAAAATAGCCATCTTAAGCTACAAAATGTGAGGAAACTTCAGTTTAATGTGTGAAATAAAATGTAAATAAAACTGCAATAAGCACAATTTAATAATAAAATAACTTTTATTGTCTTAAATTCAATTTGAAATGGAAAAATGGGATTTCATGTGTTAAAGAAAACTTTGCAACTGAAATAATTTCATTTCATAGTAAAATAACTTCATATCATGTAAAAAAATTGAATGTATTAGATTAAACCTTAAATGCATGAACTTAATTTAATAAATATATCTTCATAACTACAATAATTAGTGTATTAAATAGAATGTAAAGTATTAATTAAACTTCACAGGTAAAAGAATGATATGATTCATGAATAATATACAGTATATACATGTAATGTACATGTATTTGTAACAATTCAATATAATATATTAAATTAAAGACTTATTAAATTAGATTGAAACATGGTAGTTAAAGATAGAATTTAATATAATACATAATTATCATTAAAATATATAATTTAAGATATACTATAATTACATTCCACAATTTTTTAAAAAGTCACATGGTTGCTAGGCAGAATTCGCGGGGCACACCTAATTTGTGCCCCAAAGGCCAATGATTTGTTCATGTATTTAGCCACACCCACTATTTAAATAATGAAAGTGTTGTAAAAAAAAAGTGACACAAAAACAAACACGCCCGCTCTGTATGAAATATAAACGAAGGAGAAAATGGCGCCTGAATGCTCTCTGTTGCGTTTAGGGTGAGGACGATGGCGTGCTCGGAGCCCCAAACGGACGCAATTCTCGTCGGCGGCGAAGGAGACCTAAAAGATGACGCCGCCCAAACGGCGGTGACTTGCGAGGTCGGCAGCGCGGAGGTTTGCGTGGACACCGAAGACGCGCCAGAGGACGCAAAGGAAGGCATGATGAGAGGCGAGGATGAAAGTGTCGCGCCGCAAAACCTCCTCTTGGACTTCAAGACGTTAACGCGGCCCGAGCTCCACGGGGAGGAGGCAGCCGGAAAGGTTTGTGAAGAGCGTCTCGGGTCAGAGAGCGTTGGAGTGAATTCTTTCCATTTGTGCCATTCAGGCTCACCGGCTGAGCCCGGATTTCCCGGAGGCTTTGTACGAGCTGCTGTGCGCCATGCAGGAGGGCCGGCGCCTCAACGACCAGCGCTGCTCCTTCAGGCTGGAGAGCGGCATGAGGAGGCGGTGCCACTCTGAGCCCAACGCTACCAAGCCCGCCAACAGAGGTGAGGCCTCACGTGTGGCGCCCGTTTCAGCCACCGGGGCGGCGACAGAGTCAGCGTCAGGAAATTAATTACGTAACCTCATCATTTTTGTCTTCATTTCAACCTTCAATATCTTAATTATGACTTTCCTATGTCCATCCATCCATCCATCCATCCATTTTCTTCCGCTTATCCGAGGTCGGGTCATGGGGGCACCAACCTAAGCAGGGAAGCCCAGAGGTCCCTCTCCTCGGCCACTTCGTGTAGCTCTTCCCAGCGAATGCCGAGGCGTTCCCAGGCCAGCTGAGAGACATAGTCTCTCCAACGTGTCCTGGGTCTTCCCCGAGGCCTCCTACCGGTTGGACGTGCCCTGAACACCTCCCCAGGAAGGCGTTCGGGAGGCATCCTAACCGGATGCCCGAGCCACCTCATCTGACTTCTCTCAATGCAGAAGGAGCTCTCCGAGCTACTCTTTCTTCAGCTTGACGGAATCCCTCACCACTGGTGTCCACCAACGGGTTCTGAGATTACCCCCACGACAGGCACCGACCACCTTACGGCCACAGCTCCGATCGGCCGCATCGACAATGGACAGGGGACTCTTCCAGGCGTTCCCAGCAGACCCTCACAATGCGTTTGGGTTTGCTAGGTCTGACCGGCATCCTGCCCCACCATCGGAACCAACTCACCACCAGGTGGTAATCAGTTGACAGCTCCACCCCTCTCCTCACCCGAGTGTCCAAAACATGTGGCCGCAAGTCCGACAATACAACCAAGTCAATCATTGAACTGCAGCCCAGGGTGTCCTGGTGCCAAGTGCACATGTGGACACCCTTATGCTTGAACATGGTGTTCCTTATAGACAATCCGTGACAAGCACAGAAGTCCAATAACAAAACACCGCTCGGGTTAAGATCAGGGGGGCCGTTCCTCCCAATCACACCCCTCCAGGTCTCACTGTGGTTGCCAACACGAGCGTTGAAGTCACCCAGCAGAACAAGGGAATCCCCCGAGGGAGCACTCTCTAGTACTTCCTTTAAGGATTCCAAAAAGGGCGGGTATTCTGAACTGCTGTTTGGCACATAAGCACAAAAAACAGTCAGGACCCGTACCCCCACCCGAAGGCGTAGGGAAACTACCCTCTCGTTTACCGGGTTAAACTCCAACGTGCAGGCTTGGAGCCGAGGGGCAACAAGAATTGCCACCCCTGCTCGTCGCCTCTCATTGCTGGCAACACCAGAGTGGAATGAAGTCCAGCCCCTCTCGAGAGAACTGGTTCCAGAGCCCTTGCTGTGCGTTGAGGTGAGTCCGACTATATCTAGCCGGAATTTCTCCACCTCACGCACCAGAGAGGTGACATTCCACGTACCGACAACTAGCTTCTGTAGCCGAGGATTGGACCGCCAAGGCCTGTGCCTCCGGCCGCCACCCAGCTCTCTTTGCACCCGACCCCTTTGGCCCCTCCCACGAGTGGTGAGCTCATGGGAGGGGGGGACCCACGTTACCTTTTCGGGCTGTGCCCGACAGGGCCCCATGGGTGCAGGCCTGGCCACCAGACGCTTGCCATCGTGCCCGACTTTAAGGCCTGGCTCCAGAGGGGGACCCCGGTGACCCGCGTTTGGGCGAGGGAAAATGAAGTCCAATGTTTTGAATCATCATTGGAATCTATTGCGCCACTCTTTGACTGGTCCCTCCCCTAGGACCTGTTTGTCATGGGTGACCCTACCAGGGTCATGACAGCCCCCGACAACTTAGCTCCTAGGATCATTGGGACACGCAAACTCCTCCCCCACGATAAGGTGGTGGCTCAGGGAGGACGACTTTCCTATGTCATGATATAACATAATTTGACTTTTTATCTCATAATTTCCACCTTTTATCTCATAAATATGACTTTCCTAGCTCATAATATTCAATTTCTATTTTCTATCTGGTCATTTTGATTTCTTATCCCATAATTATCATCGTCATAATTGGGACACTTGATCTTGTAATCTTGACGTTTATTTCATAAGTACCATTTTGTCATAATTATGACTTTTTATCCCCTAAATATGACTTTACCTCATTGACTTTTTACTTCATTATTTTGACTTTCTTATCACATAATTGACTTTTTATCGCATTATTTTGACTTTATATCTCATAACTGGGACTTTTTGTCTCATTAATTTGACTTTTTATAACGCAATTTTGCCTTCTTATCGCATAGACTTTATCTTGTAGGCATTATATCTTGTAATTTTGACTTTTTTTTAATCTCATAAATATGACTTTAGTCAGAATTATGCCTTTTTATCTCATAAATACAATTTGATCACATAATTGGTGTTTAATAGCGTAATTTTCACTTGTAAAAAAGACTTTATCTCATGATTATGACATTTTACCTTATTATTTCCACTGTTTAATCTCCTAATTTTGGCTTTTTATCTCATGATTGTGACATTTTATCTGGTCATTTCAATTTCAGGCCACATTGGAACAAAGGCAAGCGAGACAATTTTGGTGGAAGTTGATGATTATTGTGTGGAATTAGACGTTTTTGTACATTTTGTGCCAAAGAATAATGTCGGTATAAACTAAATGTAATACGTGACTCACTACTGCCTCTGTAGGCAGGAAGCGGTATTACACGGTAGCGGCGGCAACACCTAACGCGTTGCTTTCTGTGCTTCCGCAGTCATCTTCTCCTCCATGACGTCGCTGCAGAGGGAGGAGTTTTTCGAGCTGGTGGCCACGGCCCAAGCGCACCGCTTGGACGACCAGAGGGCCCAGCTGCAGAAGGCGCCGCGGGCCAAACAAAAATCCAGGAGTTTCCGGGGCAGCATAAAGCAACTTTCCTTCGTGAGGAGGCCTGAAAAACCAGCCCCCGTCCCCAAAGAGGAGCTCTACGACATGATCCTCACCACACAGGTACGGTGAGCGCTCTGTACTGTTTACTAGGTCCACAAGTTGATGAGCTCTAGCAACCACTCGCTCCATCTGGCACCGGCAGGCCCAAGGCAGGCTGGAGGACCAGCGTAGCCGAGCTCCGGGGCCCATGGACGACGAGGACTTCTTCTCTCTGCTGCTGAAGGTCCAGGGGGGGCGCATGGACGAGCAGAGGACTGAACTACCACGCATGCTGCAAACCTGAAATGGATTCTTTATGGTTTGAATGTAAATTGTATTTGACGTTTTGCATGTCATGAAATGTTTGGGATCGCTTTCATTTGACACAGAAATAATATTAATGATAATAATAACAATAAAAATCCTTTCGCTTTTTTTTATTCAATAGAACCCAATTCCGGGCACACACACACACACACGTGTCATATCGTCCAGGCTAAAAAATAGACTTTTAATATAATATCTCATGGGCTACTTATAGTTGCACATGCAAACGTGTATTTCATTTATTTATTTTGTTTTGCCTTTACAAATATTACACAATTTAAAAACAATTTTTTCTTTAATATTTCAACTTTATGCTGGTAAAATGAGATTATTTTTCCTCATAATATTACAAGATTTTCTGTTCATATATTTTCTTTATTCTTGTAAACTGCTTCTGTTTTCAATTTTGCTGTTTTTTTTTTTCTTTGTTCTTGTAAATTTTCGTCTTCTAAAAGCATGACTTTATTTTTTTGACAATGAATAGAAGCAATATTTGCTACTAGAATATTTTTCTAAACTTTTTTCTCCTAATATTTTGACTGCTGGTGTTTCCATTTTTGCTGTTTTTAATTTTACAAAGATTTCAACTTTCTTCTTAAATCTAAAATTAATTTCCTTTTGTTAATATTATGACTTCATTCACATATTTTTTAATAACTTTTCCCCACCCAATTTTACAGCTTTAATTTTTTTGTTTCCCATAATATTACAACTTTCAAAAAATAACAATTTTTCTTTAATATTGCCACCAAAATTACATTATTTTTACTCATTATATTACAAATATAGTCTAAAAATATTCCTAAGACTTTTTTCTCAGAATATTTTGATTTATTCTCAAAAAACAGCAATTTTCTTTCAATATTTCCTTCTTTTCCTCCTTTTTCTGCAACCTAATTTCCCCCATATTACAACATTTTTTTCTGTGATATTTTGTCACAATGCCAATGAAATGAGATTTTCTCCAATAATATTCTTGCAAATGCGACCGTTTCCTTGTTAGAATAGAATCACTTTTTTCTCTGAATACTTCCAATTTTTCTTATAATTATGACTTCATTCTCCCAAAATTATAAACTAATTTTCCAGAAATTACCTTTTTATTTGTTTTATTTCTCTGAATTACTTTACATTTTCCTCAATATTTGAATGTTATTTATTTTAAAATTATTACTATCCTACCATTAGGACCTTTTTCTTGTTACATTACAATTTTTCCTCTTGCTTCAGCTTTTTCTTGAACGTGCCGGCGGCCCAAAAAAAAGAGAATAAAGTGAGTTCCTGAATTTGTGTGTACATTGCTGAAGGTCACGCAAGACAGAGAGACATCATCTTTTCAATCACGAGTATTTACGGAATTACACGACCCGTTTGGAGCCATATCGGAGCCACCGCACCGCTTCCACTTTGGTGCAGCACAGGCTTATCATCTGCAGCGTTTTTAAGAGTCGTGTCACTTTTACCCTCTTGTGTGTCAGCACACACACACACACACACACACGCTCTTCCTGAAAGCCTGTGACCTTCTTATATGCGTGTTTGGTTTTACGTCCACTCAGCTGTCAGATAACGCTGAAACAGAGGAAGTACGGGTCCATGTGCTGGAGGGAGGTTCGGGTTGACGCAAGGACGAGGTGTCACTTCCTGAAACAAAGCAGAGTGACAGCAAACCATCTCACGGGGAAGAAAGTAAACGGTGCAGAAGGTCAAACAGGAAGTGGGCTTCATTAGTTTTTTTTCATATATAATTAATCATCAGTAATGCTCATTAATTCATTTGAGGTATTTACACACCGACATTGCTGTGGTGGCGGGAGAATAGCAAAAAAACAGGTAACTGTGTTACTTTACAGTAGCGGTATGGAAGTGTAACTACTCCCGTCCGCCAGGCGGCGGTAGAGATTTTACAGTAGCGGTATGGAAGTGTAACTACTCCCGTCCGCCAGGCGGCGGTAGAGAGGCCCCCGCGTTGCACGAGAGCAGAAGAAGCCGCCTCTACTTCCGCATTCTCTTGTCAGCGCCACTTCCATAGCATCTTGATGAAGCTTATGCATCCATCCATTTTCTGTTCCGCTTGTCCTCAGTAGGGTCGCGGGGAAACGCATTTATAATGTGTTTTTTCCCCCAAATTCACTTCCTGCTTTGAGCTCAAACTCAACTTAGACCAGGACGACACCGCGCAAGTTTCTGCCATTAAAAAGGTAAATGTGTTTAGGTAAATTCAACTTGCTGCTCTCCCACACCGTTTCGCTACACGTGCCTGCTAAAAAGATGTTTAAATAAATATATCTGCTAAAACATGTTTAAATATGTATATTTATCTCTAAGATAAATGTTTATTTGTATGTGTGCGTTCACGGGTGCATGACATTCTAATTTTGAAAGTACTCGTTTCTGCTTTCCCCTCCCCGAAAAGCTTTAATGAAACAAAATAAAATGTTAGTCTCTCAGGTGCTCGAGGTTTCAAACATGTGATGTTTTTTTGTGTGAGCTTTTGGATGTAAATGTGTTGATCGCACGTTTGGTGTTTATCCGTAGATGTTTTTTATTTCGCTGCTGGTCTCCTGCCTGCCGCAAGGGGGCGACACAGCTGCGATAAGTTGCTACAACGACCAAGGGGATGCGACGGACTGGTAGGCGTTTGAACTCCATCCATCCATCCCTTTTCTATCCTGCTTAATTTCAATACACTAATACCGTGTATTGTCAACACTTACATTCACACTATAGTGTTCAAAGACAGCGATAAAGTACAGACTGTGGACAGTATAGAATCAATATTTCCCCGACCTAGGTTCTACATGTACAAACTGCCGACTGAACACGGCAGCAAATCCCGCAACCGAGGTCTGACATATTTACTGATGGACGAGGGCAGCGCCGGCTGGAGCGACGGGACGGGGACGGTGAACGACACCGCGGGCGCCCTGGGCCGGACGGTGGGACAGCTGTACTCGCAGGGAAAGGTACCGCCCCCCCTTCCCCCTCCCTTTTCCCTTCGCTGTTTGTCTGTCAGCAGGATTGAGCAGGTAGGGGTCAAAGTTCGTTCTGCGTAACGTCGCGGACGGGCACGGCTCGGGCAAAGACAGAAATGAGGCATTTCTGATGCTGATCTGGTTAAGGAATTGCCGTTTTGGAAAATAGTCTTTCCTGTGGAAGTCAGGGTGGGGTGTCCTAACTTTTTCCGCGAAAAAATGAAATTGTTTTTTAAAAATGTCCAAATATCAGCGTTTCTACTTAATTTAGGTAAATATTCTTCTTATTATTGTATTATTTTATTCCTAAAATATTTTATTTTATTGCCATAATATTATAACCCCCCCCCCCCCCCACACACACACCTAATTTCCCAAAAATTACAACTTTTGGTTCTCAAAATATGACTTAAAAATTATTTATTCTTTAATATACAAAAATATAATATAACAATCTCTACTATAATGGGATTATTTTTCTCATATTACATTTCATAGTTTATATTTCTGGTGCCCCAGAAATAGTTAGTTTTTTTCCCCCAACCTAATTTCCCAAATATTCCGCTTATAATATTCCAGCTTTATTCCAAAAATGATCACTTTTTCTCTCATTAGATTACAACTGTTAGAAAAATTGTTTTCATTTTATTTTAATAAAATGACTGCTGATTATTACTATTATTTTTCAGTTGTGTTGTAATATTTGTATTTAGTGTTATATCTGGTCTACCAGGACAGAGAAATAGCCTACATCCTTTATAACGACGAGAAGCCACCAGAGGGCGCCAGAGACTTCCTCGGAAGAGAGCAAAGAGGGCACACCAAAGGTGACGAACCGCACGTCCCAAGAGAGACCTGCTCCTTGCTGACATTTTGGGACGTTTGCTCTCCTCAGGCGTGGTGCTACTGGATAAGGACCAAGGCTTCTGGTTGGTCCACAGCACCCCTCTCTTCCCTCCTGTGCGCGAGGCGGGACAGTACCAGTACCCAGACAGTGGCATCAAGAACGGACAAAACTTCCTTTGCATGACGTTCCTGCTAGAGCGCTTCCAGACTATTGGTAAAAACAAAAAATGAAAGTACATTATTGCTCCTACTCCACTTTTTAAAAATCTTGATCTTCACTGCAGGAGAGCAGCTGCAGATCAATCAGCCGATTGTGTACGACTGCGATGTCCCACAATCCTTTGCTTCCTCCGCGCCGGCTCTGGCCGCCGTGTGCAGTAAAGAACACGTCAAAGCCGCGTCCAACCGCAGCGTGACGCTGACCTCCAAGGGCGGCACCGACTTCATCAGCTTTGCCAAAGGAGGCGCGTTTAACGACGGTAGGAAGGCTAAAGTGCTAACGCTATAAAAAAATAGATGCTCATTTTAGGCACGCTCACCCTTGCACCCCCTTTGCCCATCCAGACTTGTACCACACCTGGGTGGCCCCCACCCTTCAGTCCGACCTCCTGGTCCAGTTCTGGAGCAACACCCCGGGCATCCTGCCCTCCAACTGCAAGCAAGGCTGGAAAGTTCTGGACATCTGGCGGCTTTCGCCAGATGGGACGTTCAGCTTCAAGAGCAGCAAGGACCACTCCAAGTGGGCCGTCAGCCCCCGACCGGCGTCTTCGGCAGCCGGGGGAGGGTGGGTGTGCGTGGGCGACATCAACCGCAACGAGGCGGAAGAGAAGCGAGGCGGCGGCACCGTGTGTCGGCGGGACGCCGCCGTGTGGAAAGCCTACCGGACGGCAGCTCTGGAGTGCCAGGCGTGCGGAGGCGGATCCATCTCGTGTTGACCCGCAGAACGGGAGAGTCCGACTCCAACTACTGAATATCGCTTGCAGTTTCTTTATTTTTTCAATTTAAAACAAATTATTGCTGAAAGAAAAATAAAGAAATGTAATATTTTCCAGATTTTATATTTTGCATGAAAAGCTTTCTAAATATTTTCTGGCTCTTTTTTTTAACTTTTTAATTATTAAAAAAAGATTCTGTCCTATTATTAGTAAGATTTGTATTTATTATATATTATATACAATTTATTCCATTTTCTTCCGCTTATCCGGATCCGGGTCACGGGGGCAGTAGTCTCAGTAAGGAAAGTCCAGACTTCCCGGTCTCCGGCGACCTCTTCCAGGTCCACCGGGAGGACACCAAGGCGTTCCCAAGCCAGCTGTGAGACATAGTCCCTCCAGCGTGTCCTAGGCCTTCCCCGGGGCCTTTCCCCGACTGGCCATGCCCGAAACACCTCACCAGGGGGGCATCCGGACTAGATGCCCGAGCCACCTCAACTGGCTCCTCTCGATGTGAAGGAGCAGCGGCTCTACTCTGAGCTCCTCCCGGATGGCCGAGCTCCTCACCCTATCTCACGAAGGAAACTCATTTCCGCCGCTTGTATCCGCGATCTCATTCTTTCAGTCATCACCCATAACTCATGACCATAGGTGAGGGTGGGAACGTAGATCGATCGGTAAACAGAGAGCTTTGCCTTCCGGCTCAGCTCTCTCTTCACCACGACGGTCCGGTACAGCGACCGCATTACTGCAGACGCTGCACCGATCCGTCTGTCGATCTTTCGCTCCAACCTTCCCTCACTCGTGAACAAGACCCCGAGATACTTGAACTCCTCCACCTGAGGAAAGATCTCACTCCCAACCCGGAGGGTACAGTCCACCACGCTCGTACTCTTTTCTCCAGCACCTTGGAGTAGACGTTCCCAGGAAGGCTGAGGAGTGTGATCCCCCTATAGTTGGAACACACCCTCCGGGCACCCCTTTTAAAAATGGGGACCACCACCCCGGTCTGCCAGTCCAGGGGTACTGTTCCCGACTTCCATGCAATGTTGTAGAGGCGTGTCAACCAACACAGTCCCCCAACATCCAGAGCCTTGAAGAATTCAGGGCGAAACTCGTCTACCCCCAGAGCCTTGCCTTTGGGGAGTGATTTAACTACCCCAATTACCTCAGCCACGGTGATAGAACTGTCCACGTACGTATCCTCAGACTCTGCTTCCTCTATGGAAGGCATGTCAGTGGGATTGAGAAGGGCCTCAAAGTATTCCTTCCACCGACCAACTATATACATAGTCAAGGTCAGCAAGCCCCCGTCCGCACTGTAAACAGTGTGAACTGGGGGCTGCTTCCCCTTTCTGAGGTGTCGGATGGTTTGCCAGAACCTCTTGGAGGCCGACCGAAAGTCGTGTTCCATAGCCTCACCGAACTCCTCCCACACCCGAGTTTTTGCCTCGACCACTGCTGAAGCCGGTTGGCCTGCCGGTACCTGTCAGCTGCTTCGGGAGTCCCGCAAGCCATCCATGCTTGATAGGACTTCTTCTTCAGCTTGACAGCAGCCCTAACCCCCGGTGTCCACCATCGGGTTCGGGGCTTGCTGCCACAACTGGCAACAACCACCTTGAGGCCGCAACTACGACTGGCTGCCTCAGCAATGGAGGCACAGAATACGGCCCATTCGGACTCAATATCCCGGTCCTCCCTCGAGATGCAGGCGAAGCTCTGCCGGAGATGAGAGTTGAAGACTCGACGAACGGGAGACTCTGCCAGACGTTCCCAGCACACCCTCACTACGCGTTTGGGTCTGCCAGGTCTGTCCGGCATCCTTCCCCGCCATCTAATCCAACTCATCACCAGGTGGTGGTCAGTTGACAGCTCAGCCCCTCTCTTCACCCGCGTGTCCAGAACATGCGGACGCAGGTCTGATGATACGACCACAAAGTCGATCATAGACCTGCGACCTAGGGTGTCCTGGTGCCAAGTGCACTTATGG
>QODF01000190.1:237977-255586 GCA_024372805.1 Oostethus manadensis
AGGAACTGTGGTATTGTATGAGGAAGTCTGGAGTGGCAGAGAAGTATGTTAGAGCGGTGCAGGACATGTACGAGGACTGTAAGACAGTAGTGAGGTGTGCTGCAGGTGTGACAGAGGAGTTCCGAGTGAAGGTGGGACTCCATCAGGGATCAGCTCTGAGCCCCTTCTTGTTTGCTATGGTGATGGACAGGCTGACGGACGAGGTTAGACAGGAATCTCCATGGACTATGATGTTTGCAGATGACATTGTGATATGTAGTGAGAGCAGGGAACAGGTGGAGGAGAAGCTTGAGGGGTGGAGGTTTGCCCTGGAAAGGAGAGGAATGAAGAAGGAGTACATGTGTGTAAATGAGAGGGACCCAAGTGGAAGAGTGAAGTTACAGGGAGAAGAGATAAAGAAGGTGGAGGATTTTAAGTACTTAGGGTCAACAGTCCAGAGCAATGGAGAGCGTGGAAAAGAGGTGAAGAAGCGTGTGCAGGCAGGCTGGAATGGGTGGAGAAAAGTGTCGGGTGTGATGTGTGATAGAAGAGTTTCAGCTAAAATGAAAGGAAAGATGTACAAAACTGTGGTGAGAGCAGCGATGGTGTTTGGTTTAGAGACAGTGCTGCTGAGGAAAGGACAGGAGGCAGAGCTGGAGGTAGCAGAGATGAAGATGCTGAGGTTCTCTTTGGGTGTGACCAGGATGGACAGGATCAGGAATGCGCACATCAGAGGGACAGCACATGTTAGAGGTTTTGGAGATGAAGTGAGAGAGGCTAGACGGAGATGGTTGGGACAAGACATTGGTAGAAGGATGCTGAGTGTTGAATTGCCAGGCAGGAGGCCTAGAGGAAGAGCAAAGAGGAGGTTTATGGATGTAGGGAAAGAGGACATGAAGGTAGTTGGTCCAAGAGATGTCAAGTTATGTCAAGTTATTTACATTAATTTGATTATTCACATTACTTTGTTTATTATATTATTCAGAATTGTTGAAATTTCTATTCAAATGTATCTAATAAAAATATTTTGTTTAATGAAGACAAACATTAAAATAGAAAAAAGTTGATTATCCTTATTGATTATGATGTTATTATATACTGTATTATATCTATTCAAAATTAATTTAAAGAATTCTTAAAGAAAATAATTTGGATGCAAGAAAAATCCAATTAAAGAGAAAAATGATTTGGATCGAGGAATAAAAAAACAGTAAAAAACAAAACCAACCAATCCATCCCTTTACTAAGTCGCTTATCCTGACATATTTTTAAAATCCGCTTTCTTAAAATATTTAAAATTTTTAGTACTAATAAAAAAAACGATATTGTACTTTCAAAATGTGTCTTTATCAAATAATAATAATTAAAAAAAATCAGTGTCTGCTAAAAATACCAACATTTGCAAATACACGCTTTCTTTGGCCAATGACAATAAGAAATAATATGAATAATAATAATAATAATCTTTATGCTCAAAGAGGACAACAAAGTGAGCAAGCAGATTCTTTTAATAAGACGCTCGGTGGCGTCCGAAACATCTGCACCGTAAAATGTGGTATAAAAGTACACCCGTGTTTGCAAAAATATACACTTTGGAATGATTGATGTATTTACACAAAAGCAGCACCTCGTCCTGAAAGGCACCAAAAGCGTCAACATCAGGTCCCTATTTTTATTTCCAGTCCTCCCTCTGCCGTCGTGACGCCCGCGCCTCTGCCGGCCGGGAGGCTTCTTTGGCAACGGGCGCACACGCAGAGGTCACCGGACGCGGCGACCTTGAAAGGAGACGTTGCGCTGGAAGCGTCTGAGACCCTGACGGAGCGACAGTTGGACTAGCCTGAGGTTGTGTCAGCCGATGTTAGCTAAAGGAGGTTTACCCTTTCCCAGGTAGGAAGCTAACACTCGCCGATCGCGTTCCAACGCTGAAGGAGGCGTATGTTGACGTGCGGTAGTGTCCCAAATAATAGCAGTGCAATGTGAAAAAGTAGTTATTTGTATTTTTATTGCTACATGGCTAGCATGTTACCAGTAGGTGCAGTAGTTCACAAAAAGAGCATACTTGGATTAAATATGGATTGGGGGGGGGGGGGGAACTTTGGCCTAAAATTAACTCCAGTGCCTTAAAATGGAGAGCAAAACCAGAGACACGTGACAGAAAAGGGAAGACAACTTTTAAAATGGATGGAAGAATAACCACATGATCAGCTCCAGGATGATCAAAGACAGTCTGGAGTTACCTGTAAGTACTGTGACAGTTGAACAAGTCTGTGTAAAGCTAATCTATTTACCAAAATACACCGCAAAGTCCCTCTGTTAAAAAAAAGTCATGTGGAGAAGAGGTTACAATTTGCCAAAGAGCACATCAACTGGCCTGAAGAGAAATGGAGGAAATTTTGTGGACTGATGAGAGTAAAATTGTTATTTTTGGGTCCAAGGGTCGCAGACAAACTCTGAACTGAAGCCACAGTACACAGTGGAGACAGTGAAGCACCATGATATGGGCATGTTGCTCCTACTATTTATCCCATAGCAGGGATCATGGATGAGTTTGCATTTGTCAGAATACTTGAGGGGACATGCCCTTGAAATGGCTGTTTCACCAAGACAATCACCCCCAACACACTAGGAAAGCAGCAACATCTTCTTATGTTCTTTTGTTATGGAAGGGCCAGCCCAATCCCCAGACCTCCATCCAATGGAGAACTTGTGGGGTGACGTCAAAAATGCTGTTTGTGAAGCAAAAGCAAGACATGTCAAGTAAAGTGAACTGCTATTTTTATGAACACACCCCTTTCAACTGATTGGCCAATTGCACAACCTTAAGAGCGTGCATACCGGGAACGCTGGCTCTTGTTTGTTTTCTGAGAATCTACTGCATCTACCGGTGACTTGTTAGCCATGTAGCAATACAAATATGCTAATAAGAGTACTTCATCGTGTTAGTCACATTGCCCTGCTATTGTTTGGAACACTACGGTACGTGTACATGAAGATGAAACGATGCTAATGTTAGCAACTCGGGCTAACGACAACTAAGATTAGCAGTCATGGGAAATCATATTCCCATCATATGGACGCATGAAATGAAAATCTTCAAATACTTTACGTAAAACTTGTACAACGACAGTGAAAGATGCGGGACATTTGATGTGTTTTAGATGAAATGGGAGAAATTTCCGACTCCTTTGGAATGTGTACACACTCTTGACAGAAAAGGTAAAAAACAAAAACACATATCTGAGCAAGTTTCCACCCCAGTGGACTTCCATCCCAGTCATTTTAAAGGTGGAACAGTGTCGTTCTCCCTGAAAGTTTTTTTTGTGCCATTCCCATTATGTCCGTGGAGTAGGAATGAAAAAAACGGACTCGTCTTCATTCAGGATGGAGTTAGTGACGCTTGCAGGGGGGAAACCCCACCCCAAAACTTGGTTTCCATCGCACACCAGGCCCGGGAATACTGGGAATATGGTGGTGAGGACTTGGTCGCATGCAGGGAACAGTCACTTCATTCAAAGAAAACGAAAATTCAATCTCATACAATCTGCAGGGGAATAGACTAAAAAAATGAATAAGACAAAGAAGATAAAAAATAAAATAAATTAGAAAAGAGAAGTGCCGTTTAATTCACTTCACATAAAACCCAACAAGTACGGAAAAGAAAGGAATTGCTCAAATAAAACAGCATTTGGGAGCAATCAAATAAAAAAGAATCATAAAAAAAGAGAAACACGAACAAAACGAAAGACAACTTAGATTAGATGAACTTTTCAGGAAGTAGAAATATAATAAAGTAGAATAAATACCTGAGATCAAAAGAGCGTGCGGACCAGTCGCCTGCCCTTGGCTTTGATGCGAGGATAAGTGGCGCTCGTCTCCGATTGGCTGTGGGAGGGCGAGCCAAGAGGCGTGCGCGCGTGTTTCCTTCTGAGCAAGAAGTCCACGCTGGATGACGTCATGGCGTAGAAGACGTTTCCAGTGGCGGGGATGACAAGCTCTGTGGGAACAAACCATGAAGATCACGTTTTACGTTGTTTTTCCCGCACTGTTATGCATTCCTATGCTATTATTCCGATGATATCATTCTGGCATTCCTACACCATTATTACAATGATATCATTCTGGCATTCCTACACCATTATTACAATGATATCATTCTGGCATTCCTACTCCATTATTCTGATATCATTCGGCATTCCTACTCCATTATTCTGATATCATTCGGCATTCCCATGCCATTATTCCGATGACATCATTCTGGGATTCCTTTGCCATTATTCGGCCAATATTATTCTGGCATTGTTATGCCAATATTTTGACAATATTCCTCCTGCATTGTTATATTATTATTACACCATTATTGTGCTATTATTCCGACATTATGTCATTATTCCATCATTATTCCACAATCCTTATGCCATTATTCAGCCAATATTCTTTCATTATTTCAAGATTATTCTGGTATTATTCCGCCAATTTTCCAACATGCTGCTATTATTCCGCTAGTATCCCACCATTATTATTCCTTTATTCAGGGATTATTTCGGCGTTATTTCTTCTTTTACTTGCCATTATTATACTATTATTCCGCGATTAGTACGCTTTTATTCTGGCAATATTATGACATTATTTCAGCAATATTATGCAATTTCATCACCACTCTTCTGCTATTATTCCAGCATAATTATGCCATTATTTCATTCTGCAATATGCTGCAATTATGCCGCCATTAATCCTCCAATATTCCGCCATTGTCCTGCCATTACTCTGTTATTATTATTATTCTGTCACCGTGGAGATGTTCACCTTTTCCTTCAGGCAGGAGTTGGATCAGCTCATACGTGGAAGCTTGTTTGGGGTCCTGATTGTGTTTTTCCAGGGCGGCGCTGATGGCGGCGGGCGTCTTGTCGTTGCTGGTCACCTGAGGGAAGAGCGATGGCGTGATGACATGAGAAGATGACTCACGCTGAGCCCTGCTGCTCACCAGGATGCTCCTGTACAGGTTCCCGTCTCGCAGGTCCATGCGGATCCTGATGATGCGCATGTCGGGTCCCGAGCCCTGGGCGCTGTTGGTGGGGTTGTTGCCGCAGGAGGCGGAGCGGCGGTGAGACTTGGGCGGCGTGCAAGGAGCGAGTTTGGCGGGGGAGCAGTCGGGGATCGGGGGAGACGTGTCGACATCCAAGCAGGACACGGACGGAGATCTCATGTGCTGATGTAACAAAAAAAATACAGTATCAATTCCTTCATGTGCTTCTTTTTCTTTAAAAATGTGTATCATTTTGTGTTTACCTTCGTGAGTTTGGAGAGCAGGTTGTTGACGGGGGAGGCCGTCAAGTCAAAGAGGCCGTCGGCATCGGCAGTCAGGCTGCTCCTGGAAGAACTCAGACTGGAAAACATCCAAGCCAAACGATTTTAGCGCCGGCATTCATGGCCGGGATGTGTGCCGGCGCTGCTTACTCGGGGCACCGGGTGACGATGACGGTGGGGGTGGGGCCTCGGGGGCCCGCCTCACCGGGTGCTTCGATCTCATTGGACAGCCTGTAACTGAAACACGCCCACGTAGTGTGTAGTGTGTGGTCGGGGTGGAGCGGGGATGCTGCTCTACCTTTGCTCCTCGGTCAGCGTGGGCACGCTGTGGTACCAGTGCAGGAAGGCCTCGTCCTTCAGGAACACGCAGTTCTTACAGGACGACTGCAGGAGGCGGATCTGAGCTAAAACCTCAAATTCCTGTAGGATTGAAAAGAGGAAAAGTCACAATCGATCTGATCTATTCACCGCAAATGGACTCTCCCATAAAGCAGATCATTCAGGGGTGTCCTAAGTGCGGCCCAGGGGCCGTTTGTGGACACGACTCACTACGTGGGAATGTGTAAAGGTAAGAGCTGATGATCTCACTGAGCGCTAATGTGTGCATTTTTGTGGTACACAAACTCCAGGTGGATGGTAATTCTGTATTTATTTAGCGCTTTTAATTTGCTGTTGTTCCTGTCATAGTTTTGCACAATCCATGTTCAATAAGCTCAATGGGATGGCTAAAATGTTCGTACGATCACTATGATGCCAAGTGTCAACGGCATAGCATTACCTAGATCCCCAAATAGCTCTCATTGGCTACATTTTAGCTAGAAGTTCAAAGCAACAGGCAGCTCGTGTCTAAAAACACTCGTTGGTTGGGACACTTTATGCCAAGGTACAACTGTCTAAATGACAAAACAAAAAATGCAGTGCACCAGTAACTTCTCTCTTCTCCCAGAGGTGATGTACATCATGACAACTCAAGTCACAGCAACACAAATAACTTTGGCCTTGATGAGAGAGACATCTGCCAGGACTTTGAAGCTAATCTTGCCATTCAAAATACCCTTTTCTTTGCCCATTTCTGCTCAATATTTTTTCCAGCTTCTAGCTCCACACAAAACCACCATCGCTGTCGTGGGCCGAGGGTCGCACAATTACATTTGAATTAGATGTGTACTAAATATCAGCATTTCAGGTGACATTATACTGCTGTTTTCATTTTTTAATGACGAACTGGATTTTTATTGTTTCACTTTTAGAATATGGCAATTCAAAAAAAGAGTATGCCAATAAAAAATACTGTAACTGTGGACGCCCCGGAATGACATGCCCATCATGCCCAATAGCATGAAAATAGTCAATTGCATACCTATCATGTTATGTCAAAATATTTCTTTACTTTTAGAATATTTGTCACACTGGAGGCCAGCAATGCGCCCCCTGGGTGGCGCAAAAGATCAATTGTGACATATTCGGGATCCATCAGGTGTCCAGTGGGACGCGTTACGGTCGCCGATAAGCGTGCATTTATACTTTGGAAATGTATTGGGTGTTCCTAATGTTGTTAGCAGCGTGCGTCAATCAGCACTCACCCGTCTCCGCTTGTCAAAGTTGATGTAGCCGTTCTGCAAAAACAGGAAGTGTCAGGGCGTGTCCCGGGAGGGAACATGAAATTTCAGCAGGAGTGTGGACTTGCCTCAGGAGGACAAACTTACATCCAGCCTGTCTTTGACGGCCGTGTCCAGCATGGTGAGGTCGGTGAGGAAGATGCCCAGGTACGGCACCGTGCCCTGGGCGCTGGACTGGAAGGACGACAAGACACAGAAGACGCCTTCACTTTTCCGCACGTTATCAGACACGCGTGGGCAGTTTGGGCAGCACTCACCCGGACGGGCTGTCGGTTGCTGGGTCGGTGGTCAAGGTTGGCGTATTTGGACGTCCCTTCCTGTGCCGCCACACAAGCAAACTTTGTTATTAAAAGAACTCGCAACCACTGCAACCCTTACCTGAAGTCACCTGAGGGCCAAGTCAGAATTATGAGATAAAAAGTTATAATTATGAGAAACATGTTAAAATTATGAATAATGGCACATGAGCACTTTGTACCTCATAATTTTGACTTTGTAAGTAATGATTATGACTTCTGATCTTGTAGCTCCTAAGTATGACTTTTTTCATCTTACGATTCAGACTTTTGATCTCATATCTCATTGTTATGACTTCTTAGCTCATAATTCTGACAGCCTTGGGCTATTTTTCTTTCTTTCAGTGGCGGAAATAGCCTTCATAACAATTTCAACAGTCAATGGTGCAAAATAAGTAAAACAAAACAAAAAAAAATAGTTACTGACTCTCATTTAAATTCATTTTTGCTCCCTACGGTGTCCTAAAACATATTTTCTGACTCTTTCTATAATATATCAGGGCCGTCAAACACGCTTTCACAAAAAGAGTATAAATATTTTAAATATAAGATAAACAAATTTGAAAAAATAAAAAATAGAGTAAATATAATAAGTATAAAATATAGAAGAAAAAATTATATTACAAATAATAAAATACAAAAAGTCTACAAAATATGCTTTAAAAATGTGTCTTGAGTCATACAACTTACAACTTCTAATACAACGAATACCTCAATCTGATTTAAAAATCTACATTTTAAACTTTTTAAAATCATATTTTATATTTATAACTTATATGTATATTTTCTTATATTCTTATATTATATTTGAATTATATTTTAACCTACTATACATATATTTTAATAAATAACAACAATAATTAATCAAAATATCTATATGTAATATTTGATTACATACACACATATATATGTGTGAGTGTGTACATATACACACAGATACATTTACTGTATATGTCTATATATATATATATATATATATATATACTGTATATACATACGCATATGTATACATATCTATATACACGTATATACACACACACATATATTTACAAACACATACATGTACATACACAATATATAGGCTATATATATAAAAAGGAATAATAATATTAGAAGCGGTTTGCCAGCCATACCACAAAGCTAAGATACGGATGTTTTGTTCACATATTTTAGCATACATTGATTTATAATTCATGCCTTTCAGCATCTTTAATGTAAAAAATGTATCAAAGTGATACAACCCCCCCCCCATCCATTTGGACACCCCCGCTGTAAATTGGTGGTTTTCAGACGAGCTGAGGAAGAAAAGGATGCGACAGGAGGAGGAGGAGACAAACTGAAAGAATGAATTCCCCAGAGGAAGTGACAGAGACAAATGAAGCCGTTTCTCCTCTTTTGATGCCTGCAGCATAAACGCCGCACCTCCATTACGGCGCATCACAGCAAGAGAACCAAAGCGTGTCATTTTCTCCCCCCTTTGGGAAAGATGGAAACAGCACACAAACAACACCTTCACACCAAATGAAAGAAAGAAGGAAACATGTTGACAGAATAAGGCCAAGCGCCTCTCAGCCAGATCGGAACCAGCCCGGGTCCAAATCTATCAAAGACCTCTGAGCAGCATCTTTGGCCTGCTCGCTTTGGTTAAGGCTGCTCCTTAACCCCATTTTTTAAATTTCATTCTTACAAACTTACCTCCTTCAGGAGTTCTCTGCTCTGTGAGTAGTTGTCCTTGTCCGAGAAGATCTCCGACAGCTCCTCGTATCTCCTCGTGGCCTCCCTGCATGCAACACGGTTCATCACATTTTTTAACAACACATAGCATTATGGAAGGGTTCATTTACAGTATTTATGTTTGTTTCATATATGGTTTATTACATATTTATTATAGATGTTATTATTATTATTTGTATTATTTTATGTTACCAAATATTAATGTTTGGATAGTATCCCAATATCGTTCATAAAAACATTTATTATATTTCCATTAGCACTGTATAATAAAAACAAATATTCATATGAAATACTATATAATACACTTACAAATATTAACATCATATATGTTTTTAAATGACCCGCGACCCTAATGAGGATAAGCGGTATAGAAAATGAATGAATGAATGTTTTTAAATGCCATGTATGTTTCATAGTAAACAAAAAAAGTGTACTTGATTAATTTGTTGACATTCAAGCCAAGACAACTAAATGTGATTTAATACGGGATAATAATTATTAATTATTATACAATATTAACTACCACTTTACATCGGCATTAATCTTGGACTTTTTAAAAATCATATTTTTATTATGCACCACATATTTATAAAAACATTTATATTGATCATTTAGAATTTACATATATTTTTATTACTGTATAGTATTATATACAATGTTTTTTAACACATACTTGTTATATACACTATATATAAAGTATATACATTTTGTACAATTCCATGTATGTTTCTTACAATTAAAAGATAAAGAGCATTTAATTTTTTATAAAATGCAGAGATAGAGTTCTTGGTATGTTAAAAGCTACTCTTTCTTTTGAATATACTTTCTCATAATATTCCTAAATAAAATATCCATAATAAATCTTTATCACAGGCACACTTCCACAATTAAGTATGATGGAGCTCCAAAAAAAGTGTGATGCAGTGCAGATACACAGCAGTTGATCATGCAAGTGACGAGTCAACCAGCAGGGGTCGCTGTTGCGTCTACGCGAGCAGAAGCCCCGCACTCACCTGTCAGTGTCCTGCCAGGTCCTCCTCAGCCGGTGGATGGGGTTGCTCTGCAAGGCCGACACGATGGCGTACAACGAGGAGAAGTTCTTCCGGGCTCGGCACGCCTTCGGAAAACACACACACGCGCACCGTCAGCTATTTGATAATGCGCTAAAGCACACTTAAGGTTTGAAGCGATGAAGCTACACGAGGCGACAAAGCATTAAAATAATAGTAAACAAGACGGTACGAGGGAATGAGATATGAGGAAATTATGTTGTCACACAGAATAACACGATAACATTAAAAGCAGCTCGGATAACCGAGAATTAAAAAAAAATAACCATACGGTGCGGGTGGGGCAAACAAGCACTCCTTTTTTCTCCTGCCTTGCAATGAAGGGGGACAAAAACCCAATTGAGCACACAAAAAAACACTGCGGCATTTGAAAAGCGCAAAAGGTTTGCCAAAGACCTCCTCCGTGGGCTCACACCGGCTGCTCGGAGCGTGTCCGGATAAAGTGCGCCTTGCTGGGCCACGCCAGGTGGCAACCTCCCCTCTATACTCTGGTTCTCCTGATAGTATTTATATGGTAGTAATTATTTCATGATTTGATTTGATTAGGACAAATCACCAGGTACACTTAGTCACATCCTAATTTGTTCCAGTTGTTCTTACCTCCAGATGTAACTGTGTTAGGTAACACACAACTAGTCACCCCCTAATGATATCATAGATGGGGCGGCGCTGATGGGGGACAATGACTTCCTGGTGAGAGTTAAGAGCACGCTAACTGTATATGATATGAGGGTGTGCTCAACATGCCCTACATCAAAGACGATAGCGTACGAAAGAGAAAGTGAAAGCACCTCGGCGACCCTGATCCACTTTTCCAGCAGCCGAGCTCGCTGCTGACTGCGCAGACTGGTGGGCCACAGGCAGGACGCCAGGACGGCGTTGGCCAGCCGGTTGAACTGGCGCACGGTGGCCCGCACGGACCAACACAAGTCCTCCCGACCTTTCTTGTCCCTCTGAGACCACAGCGAGCCCAGGCAGTGGTACGGTACCAGGCCCACAAACAGCTCCTGTCAAGGGAGGCGGCTGTTAGTAAGACAATGGATGCCCTTGTTGCGGCGACGCCGGGAGCTCACCGTCTCGATGCGGGTGAGCTGCTCGGCGATGGCGGCCGAGGGAAAGCCCAGGATTGTGGTGGCTTCAAACTTGGACGGGTCAGGGCTTGGGCTGCTAGAGAGCTTCACGTCTGCAAGATCGACATAAAATATGTTTATATGGAAACAGGAGGTCAGAACATTCAGCTTGGGGTGCTCCTATTTTGTTGAAACAAAACTGAACTATAAAAAAAAAAGGTAAAAATATACACTGGGGTCTTGGTTAACATCTTTAATCCGTTCCCGATTTACCAACTCAAACCAAAACGGACTCTAACCAAAACAAATTTTCCCATAGAAAATAATGTAAATCCAATGCATCCGTTTCTGAACCCCAAAAATGTTAACACAAAACACATTTATAGACAAATGTATGATTCAGTTCGGTTAAAGGTAGCATTCCAGAACCAATAACTATGTACCCTGCCACTGTATAACAATATGGTATTTCCCATGACTTTCCCACCAACACCTGAGGAGAGTCACTTTAAAGCGCATGCAGAGCTAGAGACAGCCGCTGGGTGCTCACCATCCATCACACTTCAAATGCAGCTACTGCCATCTGGTGGAGATTATTAAACGCGGTGTCTACACTTAATGGTTTTTTTGGCTAAATACCAACACCTGTGGTTCTGTGGCCCGAGCACCTGGTGACTACAGGAGACTGGAACGGAGATGCTAATTTATGGATCTATTATTCGTGGATGTTGCATAATAATGTTCCAGGTTGCCGTGGAAACCATACACGTAACGTATTCCCCAAAAACAGACCTGCATAGGCGTTGGGGAGCAGGGCTTTCTCGCTCAGCTCCTCGGCTACCCTGAGGAGGCGAGCGCGGAGGTCGACCGCAGACGACGAGTCTTGGGGGAGGAGGGGCGCCAGCCGCAGGAGACGCGAAGGCTCCCTCAAACCCTTGAAGTCCTCGGGGTACTCGGACAGCCACACGCTGAACACGGTGCACACTGCTCTGTGGGGGCAGGGTGGGGAGTCACCGCGGACGCCGCCCACGTATTCACACCATCGGGTCACCTGTCCTCACCTGTTGAAAGATTCTCTCGCGTGGCTCCGGGAGCTGTCGCTGGGTGGGTGCTCCAGCCTGGGAGCAGATGTTGCGCTTTCAAAGCAAACGGCAAAGACAAATGTGGGTAGCCGTCTCCACAAAAACGCTACCTGTCAGTCAGGATGTCCAGCACTCGCTCTGTGGAGGTGAAGGAGCGGTAGGTGGCCAGGAAGATGGTGATGAAAGAGGAGTCTCCCAGCGTAAAGGAGTGGAGGAGGTGGTGCACCAGCTTCTCTTCCGTGCCCGCTTTCACGCACTGGCAACGAGACACGGACAACTGGCGAGGGGGGGCAGGAAAGACATAAGGTAAAGGGGGTGTGGTCGTTTCCGACGTCCCGCTGCCGAGGTCGGCGACGCCACGTCTTACCGGGGGACTGGAGGGAGAGCCCTGCGCTTGTTTGACCACCACTGTGTAGATGACTCCATCTTCCTCTTCCTCCACCACTGTGGACTGGACACACACACACGCACGCACACACACGCACACACACGCACGCACACACACAAGACACCTCAGTGGACACTTCAGGGTATTTTGGAAGCTTTTAAAAAGCATCAAATCCACTTGTCCACAGCGGACTGGTACATGGAGTACATATTCCAAGCCTAAGAGAAGGTCCTGACACACTTTCCCTCCCACTGCTGCCGCAAAATGGAAGAAGGCCTCACCAGATCCAGAGGACAGTACCAGGTCGTCTTCATGGGGGACGACTCCACCTGTGGGAATACGCAATTAATGCCGTACGATATTTACACCAATAACCCCACAGTTCAGCCCGCAGCACATGCTAAAAATAGAACTCAACAGGCAAACTATAATAAAAAACCCAACAGCAGCAAATATAAATAATAATAATAATAGTCACAATAAAAAATGCAACAACAGCACAAATGGGAAAAACAGCTGTAATTTAACAAAAATGAAGTCAAAATATGAAGAGTATACAACAGTTTTATTCTAACCATTTTATGAGCATAAACTCAAATGCCATTTTAGTAGCACATAGTTGAAATCTTAAAGAAATTCTTTTTACAAGTCATGAGAAACAAAATAAACAAAATGATGTAATTTCTGGATAATTAAGTATGAGAAAAAGTTACCAGTAGGTGCAGTAGATTCTCAGAAAACAAACAAGACCCAGCATTCATGACCTGCACGCTCTTAAGGCTGTGCAATTGGGCAATTAGTTGAAGGGGCGTGTTAAAAAAAATAGCAGTGTGGCGTTCAATCAGTGATCAATGTAGTGAAAACAGAGAATCAGGTGGCCCCTATTTTAGGATGAAAGCAGCACTTGTAGAACATCATTTCTCTTTGAAAGGCTGAGTAAAATGGCTCCTTCAAGACATTGTTCAGGAGAACAGCGTACTTTGATTAAATAGTTGATTGAACAAATTTTGGGCTGTTCAGCTAAAATGAATTCCAATGCCTTAAAATGGAAAGCAAAACCAGAGACACCTGGCAGAAAAGGGAAGACAACTATCAAAATGGACGGAAGAATAAACAGAATAGCAAAGGCTCAGCCAATGATCAGCTCCAGGATGATTAAAGACAGTCTGGTGTTACTTGTAAGTACTGTGACACTTAGAAGACTGAGAAGAAGAAGATCTGTATGAAGCTAATCTATTTACAAGAATTTCCCAGAAGTCCCTCTGTTAAAAACAGGAACGTGCAGAAGAGGTTCCAGTTTGCCAAAGAACACATCAACTGGCCTGAAGAGAAATGGAGGAACATTTTGTGGACTGATGAGAGTAAAATTGTTCTTTTTGGGTCCAAGGGGTGCAGACAAGAGCGTGCATATCATGAATGCTGGGTCTAGTAGAATCTACTGCACCTACTGGTAACTTGTTTGCCATGTAGCAATACAAATATACTAATAACAGTACTTGATCTGGTTAGTCACATTGCACTGCTACTATTTTGAACACTACTGTACATGACAAAGCTTAAATGCAGGTTTTTCTAGGCTGAAAAAAAGTTTGGACACCCCTGGTTCAGTTCAGAGTGACATCAGACATTTGAGATTTGTGGCATTTCCACCGTATCACAACATGCATTCTCATCGTGTATAGTAAGTGTCTGACACTTGCCTACAAGACAGGAACGCTGCCGTGAAGCTAAGATGATGTCTTTTTAGCCTAACATCCTGCAGGCAGGGTGTGCCTCTGACACGTGTTAGCCTCACATAACAACATCAAACACATTGAAGTTGCACATGAACTATACTAAATCTTCTTTCCATGAAACTGAAACTGGCATCCCTCAAGGAATGATCCCGGATCCCATCCTCTTTAGCTTGGGTATGAATACGCTTGCCGTGGTCTGACTGAGTGCCGAGTGTCTGGCAAAAAACCTGCAGTAGTGGGTGAAAAGCTGCAGGTTCTGTTCCATACTGTCGTTTAGCCACAAATATTTATGTCACACTTATCCTGTAGGCCGTAAACGCTAGATGGAAGAGTATGAGTGACGTCCAAGCACGTCTCAGAAACGTCAGCTTTAGTATTAAGAACAATGGAATTATGTCTATCAACATCCAGTTACAATCTCGTAAAAGGCCAAACTCCTTTTGAGGTTATAAAAATAAAAATTTGGATGACTATTATCTTATTTTTGGTGCTATTATTTTGGTATACTTTTTGGATAAGTACTATATAGAATTACTATTGTTATTATTACTATTATTACATTGGAAGGGGCACTTTATGATCTTTCAGTGGAAGAACAGAGCTTCAGGTTGAGCAGGGGCGTCAAACAGCAGCCGGCTATATGGGGATGTTGCAGGGGGGCATCCCTCGTGACTGAGGACCCCGGTCTGTGGGGTAATGACCGGCTTTTTCAACAGGACAACGCTGCACTGCACAATAAACTTCTTCCAGAGGAATGAAACCCAGTGGAGAACATTTGGGGATGGATGGCAAGGGAAGTTAACAAAAAAGTTTTTTTCCCCACTTAAATGGTTGTTTGGAAAAAATTGTTGATGCAATTTTTTTTGGTCTCACTCACCCCTTTTCTGCTTTTCGCATTTTGAAGCTCTGCTTAGAACCTCCTTGAGATCTAACAGTGCAAAATGCAACAATTGGACTGGTCTGCCTCTCAGTAATGACCAACGTCTGCAAGGTCGACAAACACGCAGGACTCGTGTAAACAAAACCGCCATTCTCCGGGAGTAGCCGCTCACTCTGACAGGGACTTCCTGTTCCTGCTGCCGGTGACTGTGTATCGCCTTCCAGCCGACAGTCTCACAAACGCACAAAAAGGGATGAAACAACAAGCCACAATGGGAGGTGGGGGCTGGGGGGGGGGCGCTGTGAGTCAACACTACACAACATGGACGGCACTTTGGCAACGCAACACAACGCACAAAGACAACAATATCTCCTAGAAGGCTGGAGGCATTGGCATGCTTGCTTAAGCGGGTTTGAAGGGACGGCAGAGATCACCCCCCCTTACTGTCCCTGACCTGCTCTTCGATGCTCACAGCTAAATTAGCCGCGACAAGCACATGATTAGCCCTTCCTTTCCCTAAATTAGCTTGACTTGAGCAAAGGTCAAACAGTGTTTGCATTTAACGCGGCGCACGATGCATCTCAAACCAGTTTTTCCACTCAGCGTGTCCGCTTGCTTCCATGCCAACGTGCTGGGAATTGGATCTCCCCCATGAAATAACACACACACACACATACACACAAATACAGAACCAATGACCACAGACCTTTCCTCTGGCAAGTCCAGACAGGAAGCCGCACTGGAGCTTCCTGGAAATGTTCAGGACGGAGGCACAAGTACAACTTTCACGCTCCTCATCCTCTCTCATCCGTGAGCTTCGACGCTGCGCTCTTGACCTCTGAACTCGGCCGCCAGCTGACCTACAATCCACTGAATGCGTGTTAACGCCTGCGTGGTTCGCCTCTCTATTTTTGCAAAGACGTACCTGAGGCAAAGGCTAAGTCCCGCCTCCTGCAATCCTGCACCAACCCGGGCACACCCATTATAAACACACACACACGCGCGCGCGCACACACACACACACACACACACACACACACGCACGCACCATTAAACAATCACACACAGGCTTGTCACCATAACACATTTTGCCAGACCAGGGGTGGGCAAACTGCGGGCTTCATCAGGCTTTAACATATCTGCGCACAACACCCGTGCCTCAAAAACAACTGTATATTCCTGCCGCATGGCATGCTGGGTAGCTCTTTTGCTCCATTGCAAACTATGTTGAGGATGTGGTCAGAAGTAAACACGGAGGGACATTAGCATCCTGCTGCTGGCCAAGGTTTTATTTTTCATACTGTTGTTACCGCGGGGCTGCCCAGCATGCCTTGCGGGCATTCGGAAATACCAGTTTTAAGTTTTGTGTTGTTCAGCGTAGTAGCAGTAGTGGAGTAAAGTGATACATTAACTTTGTGCGGGTGTGTTGTTTACGTTTTGTGAGCAAGTATGTTTTCATGTTTGACGGCCACCATACATAGCCGGCTGAACCCAACAGTGAACTCTTTCAACCCAATGTGGGTTTTGACATAAATCCAGCACATACACGCTTATTAAATATATTAAAACGGCATAAAAACAGATAACAAGAGCCATTCATGGCGCGGTTAACTGATTTTTCGTGCCCCCAGGCCTGCATACACACACAGCATTACCTGGCATCAAACTAGCACACAACAAACCTAAAGCTAACCTTCTGGTGGAGAAAAAACAGTTTGACTGTTTCCATTACTGAACGCAACACAACCCACAAATCATCATGACCTCACACTGTGGAGATCTGATAATGTGCTGCCAGCGGGACAGTCCCTCGGGGGCCCACGCCTTGTTTTTCCTCATATCATACTGGGAATTGGGTCTGGTTCGCCAAAACGACACCACCAAACTTCACGGTGGGTAAATGACATTTAGTGGGGGTTGCGGTAAACAGACTTAACACCGTTCAGCACCGGGCCTGGGATGAATACATTATTGTATGTATTTATTTATATTATTTATTAGTATTACTAATATTATTACGATTATATATTAATTAATTAATAATTATTTCAAAAATAATGAACAATAAATAGTATTTATTCAAACATTCTTGGAGAGCTGCTTGAAACCCAAAATTGTCACGCTCTGCGTTGACACACATCTTGGCCACTCCTTCTGGCGGAGCTATGAGAGGTCCCACAGCTGTGGTCAATCATCATCATCCTCACCACCTTTTTTCCGGACAAAACTCCGGACAAATTCCGGAAACTACAGAAATTTGCACACTTTATCCCTCTTCCCAAGCTCCCTTCGGCACTGGAGACTGCTAAGTTGTTGGTGCAACACGTAGTCCACCTTCACGGGATTCCCCAGGACGTGGTGTCCGACCGAGGCCCTCAATTTTCTGCTGCCACATGGAGGGCATTTTGCAAGGCCCTAGGTGCTACTGCCAGTTTGTCTTTGGGCTACCAC
>QODF01000190.1:256469-266503 GCA_024372805.1 Oostethus manadensis
CATCCATCCATCCATCCATCCATTTTCCACCGCTTATCCGGGTCCGGGTCGCGGGGGCAGCAGCTTCAGTAGGGAAGTCCAGACTTCCCGGTCCCCAGCGACCTCTTCCAGCTCCATCGGGAGGACACCAAGGCGTTCCCAGGCCAGCTGTGAGACATAGTCCCTCCAGCGTGTCCTAGGTCTTCCCGGGGGCCTTCTGCCGACTGGGCATGCCCGAAACACCTCACCAGGGAGGCGCCCGGGAGGCATCCGGACTAGATGCCCGAGCCACCTCAACTGGCTCCTCTCGATGTGAAGGAGCAGCGGCTCTACTCTGAGCTCCTCCCGAAAGGCCGAGCTCCTCACCCTATCTCTTAGGGTGAGTCCGGCCACCCTACGAAGGAAACTCATTTCCGCCGCTTGTATCCGCGATCTCATTCTTTCGGTCATGACTCTCTTGGAGATGAATAAAGTATCTATTTACATAATTGTATATAATATTTTATAAAAATATAGAAGTGAAAATACAAAGACAAAACCTTGTAATTTTACAAGAATAATGTCGTAGTATTAAGAAAATCATGTTATTATAGTGGCATAAAGTTTAAATAGGAAAAAAACCAACCAGTTGTCATACTTTCTGGAAAATTAGTTTGCAAAAAAAGTACAATATTATGGAAACAAATTATGGGTCATAATTTCAGCAGTAAAAAAGAGAAGTGAAATTGATTATATAAATAAAAAATATGCTTTTTTTCAGCTCTTTGACAAATAAATCTAAGGGTTGGCATTTTTGGAATATGAGGTTGAGGAAAAGGTACAATTAAATATTATGAAAACAAATTGATGGGAATAAAGTCATACTTTTACGAGGAAAAAACAGTACAAAAGGGGGAAAAGGAGCAAAGAGTGAGCCTGATATTAATAATACGAACAGCATATGACAAAGCTGAGATGACTACTTAGCATATGTTTACAAAAACAGCAAAGTGGAGATTTAAAAAAAGTATCCAAGTTGCATCCTTTCGCTGGAAAGACTTTTGCCCCCCCACCCTCCCCCAGCTCCTGGCAGGAAGTTCATAACAAGCCGACACAAACGCAGGAAGCAGGACGTGCTGTGGTGTTGTGACGCCATTTCTCTTCTATTCTCCTTCTTCCATCACAAGAGGAAGCCACGTCAGACACTCCCCCGCCCCCAAACGACCTGAAGGCCATCTATTGGACGCTACGCTACGAAGGCCACGCTGGACACTCCAAAGAAAACAAGCAAGAGTCATGTTTTGCTTCACGGAACCCATGTGTGCTAACAAGCGGGGTAGTCGTACTTTTACGTGCCTTAAGATCAGCATTTTGTTTTGGCAGGGAAGGGGGGCTGAAGACCCCTTCCTTCATTTCCTTTTCTCTGCGCCTCATTTCGGACTTTAGGAGACCTAATTACTGTCCCTTCACTGAAGAAGTGTTCTCAAAGACGATGTGGCAGCGAGACACCTCCGCATTTTTCTTGAATTCAGTGGCGTTTTTTAGCGTCTTCATCAAAATACTGGCACTCGAAGCTTTCTGTGGCTCCGTTTTGGGTTGTTGAGGTGATAAGGTTCAAGAAATAACTCACGACAAAACAGGAAGGTGGTGTCCGTGTGGTGTCTCGCTGCCAAAATAATAGTATAATAATGTTATAAAAAACAAACAAAACAATGAAGTTTCAATTGTGGAAAAAGTTACATTACTGTTAAAATATTAAGAAAAAAATATCCGGCGAGAAAAAAGCAGCAATTTTACGAGAACAACCTCATAATTGTTGAAATGAAGAAAAATACATACATACAAAAAATGATATAGTTTTAATTCATAACGCTACAGCAATGTGATATTATTCTTACAAGTAAATCATAGGGCCTGATCCCTTAAAAAAAAATCCTAATACGATTATGGATTGATGCTCGCTATTAAAAAAAGTTGTATTTTTTGCACCATAACCCAACCCTGTTAGATCGGCACCTTTGCATGATTATTTTATGTTTGTGCATCATATTTTTCTTTTTTTTGACGTTCCAGTTATTCATATGCTCCTTCTTGCACACACTTAATGATAATAAAAGTGTTTTAATGTAGTAAAAGTGTTTGGAAGCAGCTAGTTCCTCTTTTTTTCCTGAAAAATGAAAAATGGAAATGTATCCCCCAATATTGGAATCTGCAAAAATTCATATAGATTCGCCCTTAGTCAAAATGCCGAGCTTTGTCCGATAAAGTCTTTAGCAGGTCCTTACGTGCTCATTAAAGCCCAACAAGCGCCATATTGGATTCCGTTTGACAGTCGGTCCCGCGAGGCACCGCATTGATACCCGATACGGCTGTGAACAGGAGATCCACACCCGCCGCATACATTATTTACTGTCCTGACAGCCCGGCTGAGCACAGGAAGAAGAAGAAGAAGTTTTTTGTGGTGAGAAGTTCCTCCAGGATACAGCAAAAAGTGCGTTCGGGTCAAAGCGTTTTAGAAAAGACATAAAATGTTCATGTTTGTTCTCCTGCGCCCTTTTAGCCACAAAAACGCCACATTAGCACGATGTTTTAGCCCAGTGGTTTTCAAATTGGGTAAGACTCAAACATATAGTTTGAGTCTTAAATATGCTTACGTTCATCACAGCCCTCTGTTTTGTTGCATTTTCCTGGTACAGTACAGACAAATAAATGGATATTGTCCGTTTCTCGATAGTATTTTTATGCCTTATTATTTTATGCCTTATCTAAGATGCCTTAATTTCCATTATTATGTCTACTATATAGGGCAAAATAAGTTTAAAGGTGACTATAGGGGTGTTATTTTATGTCTAGAAAGCTCTAGTAATGGTAAAAAGTGTATTTAGAAGATCATAAAGAGGTTATCTATGCTCTAACTGCAAAAATACAATTGAATCCTACTTCAGATCCACTTCTCGCAGTCAAACAAGGGAGGAGTACCGTGATACCAACGAGGCGGTATCACGATACCGCCAGTTCAGGAAGTGATAAAAAAGCCGCGACCTCAAAAGCGAGCGGCCCTTCCCTGAAAAGTGCAGCCAGCGAGTGAAGGGGGTGGCTGATTTTTATCACTTTTAGCGCTCACAGCCTAGTAAAGATTAACAAAGGTCAAAGGTGGTGGGAATTGTACACACACTTCTCACTTCCTCCGTAATCTTCTCCACCCTAAAACAATGGAAAAGACTTCGAGCAATGTAAAACACATCGCACATGACACAAACCCTCACCTGCAGAGTCTCGTTGCTGTCAGACGGCGTGCCCGGCATGCTTCCTCCGCCGCCGGGCGCCAGGAGCCGGTAGGCAATAAGCGGCACCTCGCTGGACTCCCCCCCCGGCAGGTCAAATCCACCTGTTCGCATGTGACGGGGCAGCATGGCGCCAGCTGCAGCAGACAGGAGAGACGGAAAAGCCGTCATGATAACAATCACGGTAATGGTTGTGGTTTAATATACGGCATACACAAAACTTTTTCGCTTGTTTTTTGGAGGCGATACAAACAAACATTCACACCTATGGACATTTTAGAGTGGCCAGTTTACCTAACCTGCATGTTTTTGGATTGTGGGAGGAAAACCGGAGTACCCGGAGAACATGCAAACTCGATACAAGAAATGCCCAATGGAGACTCGAACCCAGATCTCCTGACTGTGTGGCCAACATGCTAACCACTCGACCGCCGTGCGGCCCCATCCCTAATTAGCATATTTTTAAAACCATAATAAAACAAAGATCCTATACGGAAGCTGATCACTCGGTGGTTTTTACAGGCGACACATAGGAAGTTTGTTCTTTCTGTTCATGTTCTGATATTTATGGATATATAAAAAGTACAAATCAATGTTTTTGTGGCAAAGGATGCATGCTCAGTGCAGAAAAACTTTCTCCCACTATGCAACTTTATGCCACTTGATTTGTTTATTTGCCTCCTATTAGCAGCTTAGCAGAGAATTTGCATAGCATCCCCTCCCCTCCTTTCACTGGTGACCATGAAGATAGACATCTAGCAAACACCGTCCCAGGAGGGCGGAAGCGAGACGAAGCGGCCTTGGGAATGTGACGGAAGTATCCTGCATCCTCATGAAGATCGTTTATATATACTACCCCTCACTCCTTTGGATTTTATTTCTGGTCTCACAGCGGAGTAACGCATGGATTCCTCCCAACTTTCCACCGTGTCTCACACTCATTCCCTCATTCATCCGTCTTCTGGTTTCCCTTTTTCTCTTTTAAACTGGTGATGTTTTTTTTTCCGGTCAAAGAGCCACGTGCAGGCCTGGAGGGGAGCCGATGCCGTTTGGAGCAACGGTCTGGCCGAGCTCTGAATGGCTTCTATTCAAGACTGTATGTGACCACAGCAAACAGCTTGCATATGACTCAAGGTGCACACACACACACACACACACTGGTAACTAGGTTACAGCACAGTCACACCCTATTAGAGCTCCACTCCTGAATGCAGCCATGGGGGTAAGCAATGCATGCATTATGCTCACCATGGCAACAAAGTCCCCAAAAAGTCCAAAATAAAGTTGCTGAAGATGTTAAAAAAAAAGACGAGCACATGACAGACAGATGATGAGATGACGACACGCGGGCAGTGGATGTTCCGATAAAAAAAGAGGAAGAGGTGAAAGGAAACAGACGAAAGGAGGAAGCGGAGGAACTTACTGTACGGGCCCAACTCTCATGAGCTGGATGTGGCCGGTCCACTGGGCTCCTCGAGCAGCTCTTGACCACCGTGGGCCCGCGCGCTCTCATCCATTGGCGCAGATCCGCTGCTGCCAGCGAGTGGGTGGCGTTGGTGGTGGTGTAGACCTCCGCCTCACCCACTCTCACCCGCCCTTTTCCCTTTCTATCTGCGTCGCCGCCGTGCTTGTGCGAGCAGCTGATAGCCGCCTCCCTCCCTCCCTCTCTCTCTCTCTGTGTGTGTGTGTGTGTGTGACGTCATTGCAGCCAACAGCAATGCAACTCTGGGCTGCCTGTGGGAGGGAGGACCACCGCCATGCACTCCTTTCCTGTTTGGAGGGGGGTAAACATTATCATTCAACACCATGCATGAATTTAACAGCACTCTTTTAACAACAATGTAACAATTAGCTTATGTGTCTAGCTAGGTCCATACATGCTAAGCTGGGGGGCGATCAAAGTCCAGCCCGGGGGCCATTTGGGACCCACAGATGTTTTTTTATTGGCCGACAGCACATTTAAAAATGATAATTTAACAAGAAAACAACAGCAGCAGCAAAATCCGGAATAAAGTACAAATATTTAGATGTCATTTTACAGAAAAAGCTTGGAATTTTACTTTTTTTTTCTACACAATAATTTTACAAAAATAGCGTCATATGAGAAAAATAATGCCATTTCAGTAGCATAAAGCTGAAATGTTAAAGAAAAAGATTCTAAAAGTGGTAATAGACTTACATAAACAAATTAATTCATTCATCCATTTTCTATGCCGCTTATCCTCATTAGGGTCGCGGGTATGCTGGAGCCTATCCCAGCAGGCTTTGGGCCGGAGGCGGGGTACACCCCGGACTGGTCGCCAGTCAATCGCAGGGCCCATATAGACAAACAAAGACAGACAGGCATTCACACTCACATTCATACCGATGGACAATTTAGAGTTGCCAATTAACCTAACATGCATGTTTTTTTAAATGTGGGAGGAAACCGGAGTACCCGGAGAAAACCCACGCACGCACGGGGAGAACATGCAAACTCCACACAGAGATGTCCAATGGAGATTCGAACCCTGAACCTCCTGACTGTGAGGCCAATGTGCTACCCACTCGTCCACCGTGCAGCCCATTTTTGGCAAATTAGGTTAGCAAAAAAGTTATAATATGGGAAAAAGGGCAAAATGTTACGAAAAGAGAATTTACTAACATTATTTAAAAAGATAGCTGACATATTTGGGGGAAAAAATGGGTCAAGAGCTCAGTTGATACTAATAATAGGATTTCTCACCTATATGACAAAGCTCAGATGTATTTTTTCCTGAATTGTATAACTATAATAATAATAATTATTTCCTTTTTTCATTTCCTTTTAAAAATACGCCTTGGGCCAATCAAATAGAAGGTGTGGCCCAAAAACGACCCCCAGCCTGCATGTTGGCCACCCCTGCCTTGCCCCTATATAATAATAATAACAATAATATTGTATACAAATGTTACATCACTCCATCATAGCTTGTCAAAAATAGATCAACCATGCAGTTTCGTGAATACAGCCTATTAGCAAAATAGTCACATTTGCATTTTTTAGCTACATAAAATATTTTTAAGCATAAAAATTGATAAAAGAAGTAAAACCCAAATATAAGATGCATTCAACAACGTTGCGATGACGTCAAAAATGTCATTAATGTTACTGTAATGTTGGGTGAGACACACAAGCACCAGACTTGATACGTTTGTATTCATAGCTAAAATATGAAGTTACTTCTGCCAAGCATTAAATGGTCGGATAGTTGTGACTATTGCCACCTGCAGGACAGAAGTGGATACACCACCCGATGGGAAAAAAAAGCTTTATACTTCCCCTGAAATCCATCCATCCATCTATTTTCCATGCCGCTTATCCTCATTAGGGTCGTGGGTATGATGGAGCCTATCCCAGCTGACATAGGGCGAGAGGAAGGGTACACCCTGGACTGGTCGCCTCACATTCACACTCTAATGGACAATTTAGAGTCACCAATTAACCTAACGTGCAAGGTTTTGGAATGTCCTAACTGTTATTTAAATACAAAGTTGTCACTGTGTGAAAACACCCCTGCACTGTTTTTGGAATCAGGTCCAATCTCTTGAGTCACTTTTACACAGAATTAGGCTCCCCTCTCAAACTAAACATGTCGAGACGGTGACCTGAAAGACCAGAAAAAGTTGGCAAAATAACAGCAATTTTGAAACGCCTCTCATATGAAGCGTGAACGGAAGCTAGCGGGATTAGCTTAGTTTAGCAGAGAATTCTATGTATGTGGAACTCAGGCGGTATCAGTCGCTGACATTATACGAGTTCTGAAGGAAATTAGGATGCTGGACGCTTTTATTCTTCTCTCAGATCGTCTTAACCGTCAACACAATTCCAGCCTTGAAACCGAGAGCGGTTTGTTGAGGATTTTGTGGGTGCTGAGGCGGACGTCCCATTAGAAAGGTCAACCGAGCTAGATCTGTTTCTGAAATACGGGGTAAACTTGAGCAATCCATCAATAAATGTAAGGATTTTTGCATTTCATTTGCAGACATTTTATTAACTATCACAAAACGTACACAGTCTAAGCTGGTAAAGTAAGTGGGAAAAAATAAAAACGGAATTTGGGAAAAATAAAATAAATTTCATAGGGGCCTAAGATTGACTGGTATGAAATTAAAACAAAACTTTGAAAAGTGAACTTTTACCTAACTAGCAGCACAGTAAAAAAGGGCAGCTTGAATTGTTTTTTTTTCTGGTGATGTCACATGTTGCCGGGCAGAATTCATTGGGAATAGGCAATGCGTCCCCAAAAGCTATGTAACAAAATAGGCAAACACCACTCAAACTCACTATGCTCCAACTTTTACATTAAGGTCACAATTTCATCATGACTTTGTACTGTATGTACAAAAAAAAGGCTGAAAATTTTCAGGAAAAAGAGTAAAAGCAATCCATCATTTGTTAGCTCCCATCATGCCAGATGTTTGATTCCATGACGCAACTTATTGATATGGTCATCTAGCTGCATAAAAACGACAAACTACGCAGAAAATTGTGATAAATTCCATTCCATTTTCCACTGCTTATCCGGGTCTGCGTCCACCCACCCGGGCACTCCCAGGCCAGTTGTGAGACATAATCCGTCCAGCGTGTCCTAGGTCTGCCCCAGGGCCTTCTCTCCACTGAGCATGCCCGGGACCCCCCCCCCGGAAAGGTGTTTGGGAGGCAGGCACCTCAATTGGCTCCTCTCATTGTGAGGGAGCAGTGGCTCTACCCCTGCCGGATGACCGAGCTCATCACGCTCTCTTAGGGTCCAGCCACCCTAAGGGGGAAACTCATTTCTGCCTCTTGTATCCGCAATATCCTTCTTTCAGTTTTGACCCAAAGTTCATGATCGTAGGTGAGGTTGGGAACATAGATCGATCGGTAAGTCGAGAGCTTTGCCGATCCGTCTGTAGACTTCAGGCTCCAACTTTCCCTCATTCGTGACCAGGACCCCCCGATACTTGAACTCCTCCACCTGGGGCAGGACCTTGCTCCCAACCCAAAGGATGCAATCCTGAGAACCACGGCCTCGGATTTGGAGGTGCTGAGTCTAATCCCGGAAGTTTCACACTCCATCCCAGTAAAAGCTGAAGGTCACAGCTTGATGAGGCCATCACATGGTCTGCGAAGAGCAGAGACAAGAACCCCCAAACTGGACCCACTCGACGTCTTGGTTGCATCTCGAAATCCTGTCCAATAAAGCAAAGAAAGGGCAGCCTTGGCGGAGGCCACCGGAAACAGGCTGGACTTACTGCTGGCGATGCCAACCGGGCTCGGGCTCCGACTGTGCAATGACCGGATGGCGTGTACTTTGATCCATTTTGTACCACCAAAGATGCTAAAAGTTCTAAACATCCTGGCTTTGTCTGGGTGCCATAAAATCTTCAATAATAATTCATTCAATAAAAAAGTGAGCTGCGGGACAAAAATAACTTATCTACACAATCCAAAAACCCGGTGCGGTTCTTCGTATTGACCGGACAGAAGATGCAAACAGCAACCCCGATGTCCCTCTTGGAGAGGAGTCACCAGCGTTTCCGCTAATGTTAAGAGCAGGTGGTTGCATTGTGTTAGCTCGCCCCCTGGTGGTCACGCGCGTGCAAAGCACCTTGAGAAGACACCAGGGGCCATTTTGAAGCCCACGCGCACATACAAACACAAACAAACAAACACTTGGGGGTGGGGGTGCCCCCTCCCCCCCACAAAGACACAAAACTAACAGCCTTTTGCCTGGATGTGATATCAAATCGACATTTTTGTAATGATCATTGCACGTCATTATAAAGACGTTTTGATGGCATATTTGTCATGTTTTGGACTGAGCTGGGTTTAGAAACAAATACAAAGACTAATCACGACGAGAAGGATTACCAGGATTAGGACAAAAACATCCCCGCCTGTACAACTATACCCCCGCCCCGCCGGGCCAATTAACGACGCGCTTCCGCCCTAATTAGACCTTTAATTGGTCCGCAGGCGCGCCATCGCTCCCATTGGCCCCCAACCCCACGCGCGTTTAAGGTCAATCGCTCAAGGGAGCCCCCCCCTCCGCCCTCCTCTATCAGCATCTCCCTCCCACTCCATCTGCGTGTTTTATGTCTGCGTCACAACAAGTCGCGCGGCGGAGAGAGGCTGGGCTGAGGACGGAGGTGATGGTGATGAAGATGGCGTCTCCGGCGGTTTGATACAGGAGAGAGGAGACGCCGAATTCTTTTTTTTTTTTGGGGGGGGGTGTGTGTGTGTGCGTGGCGGCTAAAGTGCGGAGACGGACGGACCGGTCGCGTCTTCGTCGTCTTCCTGCCTCCTCTTCCTCCTCGCGGACGGACTGACGGACAGGGGCGTGCGTCACGCGCATGCAGGCGAAAGACTTTTTGGCAGCGGGGTGGGGGGTGGGGCAGCGCGTGCAGCGGCGATCCACATGATGCAGCCCGCGTGACCCCGACGGAAAGGAAGGAAGGAAGGAGTTCCACTTGACGGCAGGTATAACCCCCCCCCCCCAACAGAAACCAAGGCAGCCTTGCGCGTTCAAGTTGCAAAGTGCTGCAAGTCATCTTTGCATGTATTGCAGCAGTCATGCAGTGCTCTGACTGACTGACTGTGTGTGTGTGTGTGTGTGTGTGTGTGCGCGTGTAGTCATCATTTGTCTTGTGTACTCGTCTCTCTTCTGGTGGTGGGGCTATGCTCCTCTAAAAAGAGAGGGGGGGGGGGCCTTTAACCCCCCTCCCACCCCCAGCGTGAACTGATGCTGTCTTGAGATCCAAGGCAGGAGAAGAGCCGACGTTGTAAACACG
>QODF01000190.1:266711-289624 GCA_024372805.1 Oostethus manadensis
TTTTTTTTTTTTTTTTTGGTGGGGGTGATTTCTCTTTAAAGCCTCCCGTCAATCACCGTGTACCCCCTCCCCCCTTTATCGCTCCCCCCCCCTCAGGTAGACGGAGTCAAGCAATGCTGTCTGGTGAGATTTGAGGATAACTCGGAGTTCTGGGTCCTGAGAAAAGACATCCATTCCTGTGAGTAAAAGCAGTCTCCTCGCCGCTACTGGCAGCTCGAGCAAATAAGGACGTTATTGATTGGCTAAATCCTTTCCAGTTCCACTTTGTTTGTGGTTAAATTAAGAACGGCGTCGTAAAGTCTATACAGTGGCGTCGCCCGGCGAGAAAGCACAATGGGTGTGTGCTGTTGTTCCCTTAGCTAGCGGGACTACACCAAACACTGCTAACCTGTCTCGTTCACCCCGGTGGCTCAAAAATGGGTGCAAAGAATGGGCGTTGAGAGCACTAGCCAATAAGCAAAAACGCCTAAGCAGCCCAGCACGACGCTACAGTAGGCCCTATTTATTCTCTATATTCTGTATGTTTAACTATGAGTTATTTATTTCAAATGTTCCAGTGTTTTCAATCCCGCAAGTACGGCGGTGTATCAAGATATTTTTTAATGACACGCTTATTTTGTTTACACAAACAGAAAAATGTCAGGTGTAATGTGTGATAGAAGAACTTCAGGTAAAATGAAAGGAAAGGAGTAAAAACTCTGGTGAGACCGGCGATGTTGTTTGGTCTGGAGACAGTGCCGCTGAGGTAGCAGAGATGAAAATGCTGAGTCTCTCCTTTGGGTGTGACCGGGATAGACAGGATCAGGAATGAGTACACCAGAGGGACAGCACATGTTTTGGAGATAAAGTCAGAGAGTCCAGACTGAGATGGTTGGGACATGTCCGGAAGAGAGAGAGTGAATATATTGGTAGAAGGAGGCTTAGTTTCTAAGTGTCAGGCAGGAGGCCTGGAGGAAGACCAAAGAGTAGGTTTATGGATGTAGTGAAAGAGGACATGAAGATAGTTGGTGCAAAAGAAAATGAAGGCAATTGATTCGCTGTGGCGACCCCTGAAGGGATACACCCAAAGGAAAAGGTTTTTTTTTTAAAAAACACAGCCCCTCTTATTTTGAAGGTCGGAAGTGTGTTCTCGGTGTTGAGAATCTGAATTGACCAATGTCTGTTAAATGTCAAAGACGATCCGGGTGCAAAAAAACAACTCAGAACCTGCACGTGGTCATCGAGCAGTAAAACGCTCCTCACATGAAAAGGGTGAAACAACGCGGTCAAAATATACTCGTTTAGCCCGAGTTGTGCACGCACACAGCCGCACTAGCATGCTAAACTAAGCTAACCCCGCTAGCTTCCATTCACCAGAGGAGGTTCCACCAACTTTCGCCGGTGTTTATAGACGTTTCAACATGTTTAGTTCGGGAAGGGTCGGTTTAGTGGTTCTAATGAGATTCCGCCACGATTGAGCCGTCTGCCTGGGAATTATTCCCCACACGAACATTTCCTGTCCTCACGATGACGTGTGATTCCGCGTTAACAGTAAATTCCGTTTTATTGGACAACTCCGTGATTCCATTAACGTGGAAATTATAGGGCCATAATAAGGCGTCATGGACTGAGGTTTACCACCGTACTTTAGCACATCCACACCGGCTGGTATGCATCACACCCACTTCCTCAATCTCACTGTCGTCTGGGTCATGACACCAATGTCACCCACCTGATCCAGCTATCCCCCTGTTGGCTCTAACACGGGTCCGCAGGATCACAGTCGAGAGCGCTAAAGCCCAAGCTGTTCAGTGTGACTCTGGCTGGAATCTGTTACATCCTCAACCTCACTGTCATCCGGGTCACGGTACCAATGTAAACCCGCCTGGTCCAGCCAGCCAACTGTCCCGTTCCGGACCAGGGTCCGCAGAATGAGACTCAAGCACTAAAGCCCGAGTTTTCCAGTGCGACTCGAAAGGCTTCAGTCAGGGAGTAAGGAAAATTACTCATTCGTAACCCAAGGACGACCTGAAATTGGCTTGGTCACCAATACACAAAAGCTAAGACGTGGATGTTGTGTTCAGATATCTTAGCTTATGTTGACCCACATTTGGTCATGTTTGCCCCACAATCTATCCAAGTGGGCACCCCAGATCCAGTTTTTTTAAAGTCAGGTTTAGTCACTAAGCTGTCAGTGGAAGGTCTATGAAACTGTCAAGTCAAACCAATATATGGGCTGCCACGCGTCAGGATTTCGAAAAAGCTCCACCATGGGGGCAGCATGGCTTCGGTGGTAAAAGTGATCGTCTCCCAACCTGAAGGTTCCGGGTTTGATCCTTTGTCCACCCTGTGATCATGTTGACGTATCCTCGGGCAAGGTACTGAACCCCTTGCTCATCAGTAGTAAATGCGGAAACAGTGTCAAAGCGCTTCAAGAGCCTTAAGGAAGAAGAAGGGCAAGGATTTGGCCTGTGGCGGTTTGTGGAGAACTTCAGAGGGCCCTGTGTGCGGCAGGAACTACGAGCCGCTTCACTGACACTTGAAAAATAATAGTAAAAGCTTTTGCCTAAATCAGTGAGTACCGTCATCCAAGTCGGGTAAGCAAGGCATTAAATAAATATAAATAGAAAACGAGCAATGGTGTTCAGAAACATTGCCATACAGCAGGGGTAGGGAAGCTATAGCTCGGGAGCCAGATGTGGCACATATGGATCTCAGAAGAACACCATAACGTTTATTTAATGTAATATATGTCACATATCTTGCTTTACAACAGGGGTGTTCCAAGTGGTCTGGGTGATTTAATAAAAAAATGCAATTTAACAAAAAACAGCAAAAAATGTAACAAAAAAACAGCAAAAAAGGAAAAAGCAAAAAAAAAAAAATTTGAGCAATAATTTTACAAAAAATAAAGTCAAAATACTAGGAGACAAAAACTTACATTCTAAACCCCCAAAAAGTTCTCATTTTTGGAAAATTAGGTTGTGGAAAAAGTTACAATATCAGGAGAATAAAGTCAAAATATTACAGGAATAAAGTCACAATTGTGAGAAAAGTTTAAAAATTGGAAAAGAAATAGAAAGAATTGCTGTAATTTTACGAGTAGAAAGTCAAAATATTAAAAGAAAAAAGTCACAATTTTCCGAGAACAAACTTGTACTATTATGAGTAAAAACAACACAGTTCATTTTTGTTTTGTAAATGTCGCGATATTAAGTTGTATTAAAGTTGCAATATTTGCAATAGCTAATATTCCAAATATTTTTGGAATATTAGCTTGGGGAAAAAATCATGTGGGGAATAAAATTGAAATATTGTGCGAATAAAGTCATAAATATACAATGAAAAATAGAATTGTTTTATAATGCGTAATGTTTTGTGACATGTTAAAGTAAAACATGACAGTGTTAAAAATACAAAACCTTCTCAGCACTTTCATCCATCCAATTCAGAGACTTCCTATCATTTGTTGGTGCACTTTTAGTTGTATTGACTTTTTAAAAAACAGTATATGGCTCTAAACAAAAATACCTTTTAAAGGACTTGTCGTTTATGGCTCTCTTAGCCCAAAAGGTTCCCAACCCTTGCCGTACCGCACATGCAGTACCTACGAAACAGAAGCTATGGAGTCAATGGAGCGGGGTTCCCCATTGGCTCGCAAAGTTTAATGTAACGCGTGCATCAGATTGCCGATTATTAGGCTCCGGGAAGATTGCAGCTTAGCATTAAACAAAGGGACTAAACGGTCGCCCTTTGGCGTTAAATCTGTGCGGCCTCATAATGGCGTTACGCTCGACGCTCGCCTTTTACAGCTAAAAGGTGTAACACGTGACCTGAATGACCCCCGGGGTGCTAGATTAGCGTAGCTCGTTAGGAGGGCCGTGTTCTCTAGGAGATATACAGACATGTATGCATTCTCCACGTACATCCAAATGAACCGTCTCCCTCCCATCCCCTCCCTCCCTCTCCGTCTTCTTCTGTCTTTCCAGTCGCGGCCGGAGTGGAAGAAGTTTGCTGTGTTTGCGACGCTCCGCCCCTTAAAGAACCCCTCATAAATTGTCTGAAATGTCGCCACGGTAAGGAGGCGCACCTCATCACGCCTTGTCAACTTTCCTGCACTGACCTTGAAGAGAGTCTCTGTGCGGAAGGAAAATAAACAACGTCCCATCATAAATGATCTACGCAGCACCCCTCCCCCCTCCTCTCCAGCCTTGCTAGGAGGGGGGCATCTGAGTCGAAAGATATGGAGGTACAGCGTCAGAATCTTGATTCACGCGGGATTGATAGTAGTTTCCCCAAACTACCCATCATGCACTGCACTGCTTTGATGACAAATCTAAGCACTGTAAAGCAATAACAGGAAACGGTTTTTGCTCCAGGGACCTGCCCACACACAACCCGTGTATTTAAGTAAACGCTAAGTGTGATCCAGAGTACATCCACTCTTCCCACATTTTAACATCAGCATTTTTTGTTAGCACTCTGTTTAAGTCCCGCCTTACTACTTGCGCAGTTTGACTGTACCAAACTGTCATCGGCCCCCTTAGCCGCTTTTCATCCAGTCATTGGGCGCTCCGGAAGTCAATCACATCCACCGCAGCGTGAGTGGAGTAAATGCATGCTACCTTGACCGCCTCGAAAAGGCATGCACGTGCTAAATGAATTTGTTTCCCAACTTCCTTGCTGACTGGACAGTCATTGAGGGACTTATGCAGTCATTGGACAGTCTGCCTGTCAATCCATATGCACAACACCCTGCATGGGTGGGGAGAAACATTATTCCTGCTGACAATTTTGAAGCGTACCATTAGCGCCGGGGCTAAGTGGTCTGTCTGGGCTGGTGCGCTAAAATAAAAACCATAGCGACAAAAAGGGGGCGATCCATTTGTTAGCGATTGCATGAAGGCGAACATATTTACGTGATTTGGGAGTAGCAAGATGCACTGGGCCGAAACACCAAACATGGCTGCTGTCAGCTGTTTAAAAAAAAAAAAAATGCTCATAAATAGACTTCCTGCTCCCGGGACGCAAAACGGTGTCGTAAAAGGATGCAGCCCGGTGAGGCTGGAACAGAAGCAGCAGCAGCAGCGGGGCACTAAACCAGGAGCCAACCGCTCGCTCGGCCATTATTGTCACTCAGGCTGTCTGTCAAGCAAAATGCCAATGAAGCTCTCTGCCTCTCGCTCCCATTACAGGTTATCATCCCGAGTGCCACACGCCAACCATCGAGCCGGAAGCTGACAGCGATTCCTGGATATGTCGGCAGTGTGTCTTTGCCGTCGCCACCAAGGTCGGAGCTGCTGATTTCGCAACACGGTTATGGAATCACATCCATGTTATGAAAATATAACGAGAATCCATAATGAAAAAAAAAGTACAAATGTAGTCATAATCTTTTTCCATTTTTTTTGTCATCGCATTTACGGCTCAAGCTGGCGGGTAAAAGCAAAAGCAAAAACAATTCTATGGGCGGGTCATTTACAGCAGGAATCGTGTGATCAGATATGGACTAGCTATCCTGGAAGAATGACTGTGGGAGGGTCCGTTTTGATTTGTTTTGCCTTTTCTTTTACTCAGCATCTTAAACCATCAAGAAAATGCAATGATAAAAAGACAAAAAAGAAAAGGAAAAGACTAAACAGGAAAGGCAAGGACAAAACGAGAAAAACCAAAGACAAAACAGAAAAAAACAAAGACAACGCAAAAAAGGCAAAGACAAAGGGGAAAAACAGAGACAAAACAGGAAAGGCAAGGACAAAACAGAAAAAAACAAAGACAAAACAGGAAAGGCAGGACAAAACGGGAAAAACAAAGACGAAACAGGAAAGGCAAGGACAAAACAGAAAAAAACAAAGACAAAACAGAAAAAAACAAAGACAAAACAGGAAAAAACAAAGACAAAACAGGAAAGGCAGGACAAAACGGGAAAAACAAAGACAGACAGGAAAGGCAAGGACAAAACAGGAAAAAACAAAGACAACGCAAAAAAGGCAAGGACAAAAGGGGGAACACAAAAACAAAACAGGAGAGGCAAGGACAAAACGTAAAAAAACAAAGAGAAAACAGGAAAAAACAAAGACAGTGCAGAAAAGGCAAGGACAAAACGGGAAAAGACAAAACAGGAAAGGCGAGAACTAAAGGGGAAAAAACAAAGACAACGCAGGCCAACAAACCGCAGGAAACCACTTTAGACACCCCTGTTCTGAAATCTGTGAAAACCCACCGAGGCCCTTTTTAAAAAGACTAATTGGCAGGGTATCGACTTCGGAGGCATGAAGGCCAGTCAATAGATGTGGAACTGAAAAAAAAAACATTCCACTTAAGAGCAGACACATTTCAAGTCAATCACTTTTACGTGCTCCAGATCTGTAGCTTTGCCAAGAGAAAGGGGGCGCTTAAAAGTCCATAGGTGGCGCCATCGCTCACCACTGACCTGACAGTGGTGGCAGACGACGGACATGACAGGGGGTCTTACCTACACACACACATCAACCCCTAAGCCAGTGGTTCCTACACTTTCTCTGCCGCGCCCCCCTTTTGGAAATAAAATTATTTTAAATCCCCGTCCATCATCCCCAATAACCAGCCCCCCCACCGCCCAAATAGTGCCTGTAACACGGCAGTACCTCATCTCAGCCTTTAGAAACCATTTAGTGAACGCCGCCGCAGCCGCCCGGGCGAGAGAGAAACCGTTCTTCCGGACCGCCGTCGCTGCGCCCCGAACTCCCGTCCTGGGTTGGTGCCCGGCGAGGAAGGCGATAGAGGCCGGGTACCGGGCCGGTGCTGTACCGAGATTTGCATACCTGCCGAAAACTGCATGCGGGTCGCGGGAGCGCGCACGCTCAGTTTAAACCAAAACTATGACACGTGCGTTGAACACGAGCGGATATACACAGAAACTTACCCAGCTTCATTATTAAAGCAGCAGGGTCCTACAGGAGAGAGAAAAAGTAGCAGCTTGTCGTCCGAAATATACGATAACAATGAAAAGTGTGCGTGGTAGCCCCCCAGCATGGGGGTGCGCCCCCCACTTTGAAAACCACTGCCCTAATCCCTGCCCCTCAAATTGTGTTTTGCAGAGAGGCGGCGCCATCAAACGTGGACGCTTTGCCCGCCTCATGCAGTTCATGAAGCTGAGGGTCCCTTATCAGCTGACCTCGCTGGACTGGGACGCGCAGCACCTGTCCAATCAGCAGCAGTGTTACTGCTACTGTGCCGGACCCGGAGAGTGAGGACATCATAGAGTTTGGGCTCAACGGTATCGTAAATATGATCCTAAAGTTGTTTTTTGTTGGACTGCAGGTGGAACCTGAAGATGCTGCAGTGTGGAAGCTGTGGTCAGTGGTTCCATGAGGCCTGCACTCAGTGTCTAACCAAGCCTCTGTTGTACGGGGACAGGTAGGGGACTCTGTTTTACATTTTTAATTTCCGTTTTTGTCAAATCTTGTCTTCTTTTTAACCTTAAGAACCATAACATTAGTTACTGTATCCAATTTGACACTAATCCTGTGTTTATGGCTGTTATCTGGTTCGCGTCCAGTCGCGATCAGTGAATTTCCGTGAAGTAGGATTCAATATGTAAAAAACGTTGTGCTTAGATAATAGAAAACCTCCTTATGACTTTCTAAATATGAATTTTTTTTTTTTTACCATTACTAGTGTCCTCTAGATGTGAAATAACACAACTATAGTCAACCTTACACTCATATTACCCAATATAGTAGATGTAATCTAATAAAAGAAGCCGTTTAAAACTAAATTAGGCTTATGTGTGTTTCCATAAATGTCCTCGGACATGTGGACAGGAAGTGACGTCGATGCGAGATGTTGATTGGCATAACACGTCGCCCGTGTTATGATGATAATGACTATTATTATTATTATTATGCCTGTTGTGAGATAAATCATTATAAAATAATTCAAGCCTTTCTATGGCAATCAAGTCTGGTGGGTGATACTAGTGACACCTAGTGGCCTGGTAGAAAACAGTTCATGCAAGTCGTGTATTGCAGTCTTGTATCTTTAGTTCATTTAGAAAGTTTTTATGCTTGAAAATACCTAATATTGGACTAAAAGTAGGGCATAGTCAACCACAAACCAGAAATAATTAATTTGTCATTATATTATATACATTTGTGTAATGATATAATTCATTTCATGCTAATTTTTATTGTTGGTTACATTATTTAAGTGCAAAATATTTAAAATAGTTCAGCGTAGTCCTGATAGGCATGTTGTGTAAGGCAACCATGGGTGCCTTGAAAATAAATTATTATTAATATTAGAATTATATTGCTAAATTATGTCTCAAACAGAGCCAATAAAAGTAAACAAACATTTTTTTACTGGATGTCATTAAATTGTTGGTGTACCTAATGTTGTGGTATTAGACATTATTGAGATTTCTTGGAAATTAAATGAAGGTAAATCCATCCAAACCCTGGTTTATGGTGGTTAATTGGTTCCAGACCCCAGCATAATAAGTGTTTTTCCGCTAAGTAGGATTCCTTATTTAGAAGTTGGATATTTTCATAGTTGGAGCACAGAAAACCTGTTTCAACACGGGTTTTAACATTATTAGAGCCTGCTGCACGTGAAATAACACCCCTATGGTCACCTTTGCGCACATATTACCCAATAGAGTTAACACAATGACGGAAAAGAAGCCATTTAAGACACACATACGCTTATGTGCATTGCTAGGGGAGTTGAGTGAGTGGCGGACAGCAAGTGAGTTTTACTGTAGCGGATTATGGCCACACCGGTATCCTGTGTTATTATTATGTTACTATCACTGTGCCTGTGTGAGATAATTCAAACCGGTCGTTCTGGTGATCAGGTCTGGCCATCAAACGTTACAGTAACATCACAGACACCTAGTGACCAGTGTAGACTACTACTTGCCGCAGTTTGAATGGGTTTTTTGAAACAAAATGTATTTTGGTTGGTTGATTTAGCAATTGCTACGCATGAAAATGCTTAAGTTAGGCAAAAAATCGATATAATTTGCTTGCTATTGCATTTTTCAAACTAATAATAGCTCGTAAGAAACCAGCTGCAAAATAGTATGATTAATTAATTTAGGAAAAATCATGATTTGATGAAGTCTGATGGAGATAAATGAAGACGTGAACATGACGACTTCGCTCGCCGTGACTAAACAAAGCCAGTGGACGGATAGATACGTTATTTATCTCCGGCATAAATTTATGCTGCTAGCACGGCGGGAATGTCAGAAGTCACTTTCATGTTCCGAGAAAATAAAAACAAAAAGACTGACCGTGCAAGCCGGTGCTGGCGCGTTTTGACCGGCCGCATATCTCGTGCTTAATAAAAGGTATCCGTCCGTCAAGTTCTGATTGTCATTAGCCTGCTGGGTTTAATCACCGCCATGACACCGTGTCGTTACTGAAGCCGTCGGCAGGGAGGGAGACATGGCGTCAGATTTGGATTGACAACGAGGGGACGGCCGCCTTGCTACGACATCCGCTGAGCAGGTGATGCAGGAAGAGCGAAGGCTGAGCTCCCAAATGGAATAGTAAACATGCCTTTGTGAGATCCACCCCCCCCACCCCCCACCCCACTTCCCCAAATGACCTTCAGCTAACACATGCATATAGAAAAGCCCGCATGCAGCACAATGCTGTTACCATGTCAACTGAAATTACCTACTTCATGGCTGAAATGGAAAGAAAGCATGATGGATTGCCAGGTTGCAGTGCTGAACTACGACCACCACCGCGTTTTCATTCAAAGATATCCAAACAGTGACAGTATTTGTGTTCTACACTGTAAAGGGTTCCTATAAGTGAAACTGTGGAAAGGTTTTAAGGCGGAAAAAAGTCTGCAAAATGTACACGTTAGCCGAGTTCATTGTACTAAAGCTGTACTTATGCAAACATGTTTTTTTTTTAAAGCAAAACACATTCCTTTTTCAAGTGACCGTCATCGCTTGTTCATCACGGTCAATTGGTTCTAGACCAGGGGTCACAAACTCAACTTGCCATAGGACCGCTGGAAGGCAGAGTCCGCCTGAGGCTGAGCTGCTGTCTCGGAGCACACATGTCGCGTGCGCAATTTAAATTCAAATCTGTTTAAAAAAATCCAATTTTGTCAGTCTTTTTAAATTTTTTTAACACAAAATAAGATAAACAAGGACACCGGTGTAAAAAAAGTCGTGTGCAAAACTACTAATAATATTGTCAAAGTGATACATTTTTCACACATTGAAAACAAATTTCTGCTTGCATCAAGCCCGGTGGATGTCACGCCCCTGAGAGCCAGATATCCCACCGTGATTGGAAGGTTCGTCAGCTCCGCACACAACACTGCAAAAAGTGCCATTCATATAAAACTCAAAGGCCGCACTAACATTAAACTTTCATTGTATCACGGTCCTAAAAATGGCCCGTGGGCCGCAAGTTTAAGACCCCTTTTCTAGCCCAAGTGCAATTACGCAAAGTAGGAGTCAATGTTAATAAACAGAATATTTTTGGAGTTGGAGCATAGAAATAAATCTGTTTGACTTAAACACCCCTAAAATCACTTTTACACTGCCATTATTTATTTGTTTACATCACATCGCACAGGCTGTGTGGTCTCTGCAGGGACATAACAGAGCCCCATCACTAGCTTGCTGTGTGAGCAAGCTAACTAGTTAGCCTTTCTCATTTACTTATGCAAAACCTAAGAAAGTGTTTCAAAAGGAACAAGGAAAGAGGACAAAAAAGCCCAAACCTTACCACTTCCGCACAGAGTGAGAGGAGAACAAATTGGAGCAAAACTGGTCGGTCTTTGGATAAACGCTGGGCTTTGTACCGCCCATCGGACACTGAGCGTCTTAGGGGGTCTATGGGGCAGCGGGCTCGCCCGGACGCTGGGCTTCTGCATGATGATTGGACGAGCTGTCAGAGGCGGAATTCCTTGTTGTTTGACAGTGAAATGAGCGAATCAGCGATCTTGAAGTATAAACCGCCACCGGAGCATTTTTCGTTCTGTTGTTCTGAACTGAGCCGGAAACTTTAAAAACGACTAGCGTTGTGTTGTTGTGTCTTTTGTCATGCTGCGCTTTCTTTCCCAAACGAGCAGCGGAAAAGACGCCTTTTGGTATGACTGGGTGCTTATCAAAAGAGCCACGTATGGCTCTCAGGCGTTTCTTAACACAATAACATTTATTTCTTTTAATTGAATAAAATAAAATTAAAATATATGTATCATATCTTGCTTTACCACAGAAGGGTTCAAAGTGTGGTCCGAGTGATTTTAATGGCCCGCGGGACATTCTCAAAACACAATTTAACAAAAAACTTTAAGGAAACAACAAAAAATGGAAAAATTGGCAGTCATTTTAGGAACGGAAAGTCTAAATATTCGGAAAAATATATATAATTAATTAAATTAATTAAATAATTAAAAGTTTTACGTCGGATGCCCTTCCTGACACAACCCTCTGTATGAGGGACATGATACATTACTGGTAAAAAAAAAAAAAAGTGTCATGAAAACAGCTTACACGTTAAGCTACTTAAATTGTGATATTTTTTCTCCAAAAAATATTACAATGTTATTTTATGCTTTTTCTCTCTTAATATTTGGACTTTCATCTTGTAAAACGACTAAAAATGTTTTTAGTTTTTGCTGCTGTTGAAATAAAGTAAAAAAATATTACAGGAATAAAGTCAGAATTACAAGAAAAGTTGAAAAACTTGAAAAATTTAAAAAACAGCAGAAATTGAGTAGAAAGTCAAAATATTAAGAGGAAAAAGTCACAATTTTATGAGTAAAAAAGTAAAAATAATTTTATTGTAGTAGCATAGAAGTTATTATTATTATTTTCATGTCATTATATTATGAGAAACAAAGAAAACAATATAAAGTTATAATTTTGGAGGAATATAATATGGAAATAAAGTTAAAATATTGCTGGAATGAAGTCATATTACAATTAAATACATAATTTTTGTTTCACAATGCTTTTTGCTGACATTTTAAAGTAAAACATGCCAGGAATTCCAAACATAAAACCGTATATAGTCGGACTCACCTCAACGCACGGCAAGGGCTCTGGAACCAGTCCTCTCGAGAGGGGCTGGAGCAGGGGTGGCAATTCTTGATGCCCCCCGGCTCCAAGCCTGCACGTTGGAGTTTAACCCGGTAAACGAGAGGGTAGTTTCCCTACGCATTCGGGTGGGGGGACGGGTCCTGACTGTTGTTTGCGCTTATGCGCCAAACAGTAGTTCAGAACACCCGCCCTTTTTGGAGTCCTTAGAGGAAGTACTAGAGAGTGCTCCCTCAGGGGATTCCCTTGTTCTGCTGGGTGACTTCAACGCTCATGTTGGCAACGACAGTGAGACCTGGAGAGGTGTGATTGGGAGGAACGGCCCCCCTGATCTTAACCCGAGCGGTGTTTAGTTATTGGACTTCTGTGCTTGTCACGGATTGTCTATAACGAACACCATGTTCAAGCATAAGGGTGTCCACATGTGCACTTGGCACCAAGACACCCTGGGCCGCAGTTCCATAATTGACTTTGTGGTTGTGTCGTCGGACGTGCGACCACATGTTTTGGACACTCGGGTGAGGAGAGGGGCGGAGCTGTCAACTGATCACCACCTGGTGGTGAGTTGGTTCCGATGGTGGGGGAGGATGCCGGTCAGACCTGGCAGACCCAAACGCATTGTGAGGGTCTGCTGGGAACGCCTGGCAGAGTCCCCTGTCAGAAGGAGTTTCAACTCCCACCTGCGGGAGAGCTTTGACCATGTTCCGAGGGTGGCAGCGGACATTGAATCCGAGCGGGCGATGTTTTGTGCCTCCATTGTCGATGCGGCCGATCGGAGCTGTGGCCGTAAGGTGGTCGGTGCCTGTCGTGGCGGTAATCCCAGAACCCGTTGGTGGACACCAGTGGTGAGGGATGCCGTCAAGCTGAAGAAAGAGTCCTATCAGGCCGTCTTGGCCCATGGCACTCTGGAGGCAGCTGACAGGTACCGGAAGGCCAAGCGGTCTGCAGCTCTGGCGGTCGCTGAGGCAAAAACCCGGACATGGGAGGAGTTCAGAGAGGCCATGGAAAACGACTACCGGATGGCTTCAAAGAGATTCTGGACCACCATCCCCCGTCTCCGGCGGGGGAAGCAGTGCACAGTCAACACCGTGTATGGTGGGGACGGTGTGCTGCTGAACTCGACTCGAGATGTTGTGGACCGGTGGAGGGAATACTTTGAAGACCTCCTCAATCCCACCGACACGCCTTCCAACATGGAAGCAGTGCCTGGGGACTCTGAGTCGGGTTCGCCTATCTCTGGGGCTGAGGTCACCGAGGTGGTCAAAAAGCTCCTTGGTGGCAAGGCCCCGGGGGTGGATGAGATCCGCCCGGAGTTCCTTAAGGCCCTGGATGCTGTGGGCGTGTCTTGGTTGACACGACTCTGCAGCATTGCGTGGACGTCGGGGTCGGTGCCCCTGGACTGGCAGACCGGGGTGGTGGTCCCGCTTTTCAAGAAGGGGGACCGGAGGGTGTGTTCTAACTATCGTGGGATCACACTCCTCAGCCTTCCCGGTAAGGTCTATTCAGGGGTTCTGGAGAGGAGGATCCGCCGGATAGTCGAATCTCGGATTCAGGAGGAGCAGTGTGGTTTTCGTCCTGGTCGTGGAACTGTGGACCAACTCTATACTCTCGGCAGGGTCCTTGAGGGTGCATGGGAGTTTGCCCAACCAGTCTACATGTGTTTTGTGGACTTGGAGAAGGCATTCGACCGTGTTCCTCGGGGAATACTGTGGGGAGTGCTCCGGGAATATGGGGTATCGGACCACCTAATCCAGGCGGTTCGTTCCCTGTATGACCGGTGTCAGAGTTTGGTTCGCATTGCCGGCAATAAGTCGGACCCGTTTCCAGTGAGGGTTGGACTCCGCCAGGGCTGCCCTTTGTCACCGATTCTGTTCACTACTTTCATGGACAGAATTTCTAGGCGCAGCCAGGGCGTTGAGGGGTTTCAGTTTGGTGGCCGCAGGATTCGATCTCTGCTTTTTGCAGATGATGTGGTCCTGTTGGCTTCATCGAGCAGTGACCTTCAACTCTCACTGGATCGGTTCGCAGCTGAGTGTGAAGCGGCTGGAATGAGAATCAGCACCTCCAAGTCCGAGTCCATGGTTCTCGCCCGGGAAAGGGTGGAGTGCCATCTCCGGGTCGGGGATGAGGTCCTGCCTCAAGTGGAGGAGTTTAAGTACCTCGGGGTCTTGTTCACGAGTGATGGAAGGATGGAACGCGAGATGGACAGGCGGATTGGTGCGGCGTCTGCAGTGATGCGGACTCTGCACCGATCTGTCGTGGTGAAAAGAGAGCTGAGCCAAAAGGCAAAGCTCTCGATTTACCGGTCGATCTACGTTCCTACCCTCACCTATGGTCATGAGCTTTGGGTAGTGACCGAAAGGACAAGATCGCGGGTACAAGCGGCCGAAATGAGTTTTCTCCGCAGGGTGGCTGGGCTCTCCCTTAGAGATAGGGTGAGAAGCACTGTCATCCGGGAGAGACTCGGAGTAGAACCGCTGCTCCTCCGCATTGAGAGGAGTCAGATGAGGTGGCTCGGGCATCTGGTTAGGATGCCTCCCGAACGCCTTCCTGGGGAGGTGTTCAGGGCACGTCCAACCGGTAGGAGGCCTCAGGGAAGACCCAGGACACGTTGGAGAGACTATGTCTCTCAGCTGGCCTGGGAACGCCTCGGCATCCGCTGGGAAGAGCTAGACAAAGTGGCCGGGGAGAGGGACCTCTGGGCTTCCCTGCTTAGGTTGCTGCCCCCGCGACCCGACCTCGGATAAGCGGAAGAAAACGGATGGATGGATGGATATGGCTCTGGCTATGGTACATTTGAAAATATGTGACTTTAATGGCTCCCTTGGCCCAAAAGGTTCCCGACCTCTGCCCTGCGTAGTCTTCTTGCTAATGACTTGTACTTTTGTTTATGAAGGCTTCTATAAATAGCAAATAGGCGGTTTAGTGAAATGTTGTTCTGATTCTGTGTTTCTGTTATAGGTTTTACCAGTTCCAGTGCTCAGTGTGTACAAAGGGACCAGAGACTGTCAAGAGACTCCCTATGACCTGGTGAAAACTCCCTTCACCACTTTATTTGCGCCTTGATAATTTGTCCCGTCATCTCATTTTCTGTATTTGCATTGCAGGGTGGATTTGGCCCACTTGGTGCTCTACCACCTCTCCCTGTGCTGCAAGAGAAAGTACTTTGATTTTGACCATGAGATTTTGTCCTTCACCAATGAGAACTGGGACTCGTTGCTGCTGGGCGCGGTACTAAGAACCCCCCCACCCCCCCAACTTTAAAGCACCATGATGAAATGATGTGAAATGCTGCCGGGCTTTTTTGCAACGGAGACTTGAGGCGTATTAACGATCATGAAAGTTGAATGCAAAGCATTAGGAAAGTGTAAACTGGACACGGGCTTGAAAAGAAAAGTCAGGAGACGACTGCATGACGTATTTGCTAATAAGCTGCTTGATGATCAGTCAAACAAAAGCTGCCTTTTCACCCAGCGGTACAGTCTGAAACCGTGCAAAGCGGAGCTTCTAGAGCTGATAGTCTTCATTTCTCGTGTTTAACAAGTACTGGTGGTCCTCCGCTTACGGTGTTCCGTGGTTACCAAGGCGCTCAGTGGAGACTCACTGGAGAACTAGAACCAATACACTCTATGGGGCTCCTCTCAACACGGAACTGTCGTGGAGGACAAAGGTGGTATTGTGACGTCCTCCCATATGTTGTAAGGATGGCAAGGAGGTGGTTGGTCAACAAAAACAAAGCCACGACAAAACAACAGAAGCAAACTCAACCGTCCTTGCTGTACGCAGCCACATACACCTTGAGGAACGCTACACCTTGCGTTAACTTTCCAAACAAAAACATAGCAACAGTGGCGGCAACTCCCACATGCAGCGTTACCTTTCAGTAGTGGCCTGAGCGAGTTTGTGGTGAAGCTAGTTGATAGCCGACTAGTATCTAGGCGGTGTGGTGTCACTACGCGGCGTAATGTAGTTCTTGGGCATAATGTTAATAACAATAATAACAATGTCGCTGTTGCTTGGTTAATATGCAGCTCACATAATGAAAACAGGGCGTTGTTGGCGCTTTTTAGGGTTTTTTTTTTTTTTTTAAAGGCGGAATAGGTGCGTCCCGTTATGTGCTTTCTTAGTGGTTTTATATTTTTGGAATGCACAGAAAAATAAAATATGTGTGCTCAAATCTCACATCAGGATTTTGTATGATTGGCAGTTGAACTTTTCCCTAACTGCTAATTTAGGTAAACACGAAAATTTGACTTTGGCACATCGCAGGAACGGACCTTGTTTGTAACCCACAAATCACCAGTAAATATTTATTTTTTATTACTGTACTGCTTGGTGCAAACGAGGCTTTTATGTTCCAAACTACTGACTGTCTTCGGTATAATCTTCTTTTCCTTTGGGGTTAACCCTACGAGGGTCGCCACAGCGGATCAATTGCTTCCATCTAACCCAGTCTTCTCTCACGCCAACTACCTTCATGTCCTCTTTCACTACATCCATAAACCTTCTCTTTGGTCTGCTTCTAGGCCTCCTGCCTGGCAATTAAAAACTCAGCATCCTTCTACCAATATATTCATTATCTCTCCTCCGGACATGTCTCAACCATCTCAGTCTTCTGACTTTATCTCCAAAACCTCTAACATGTGCTGTTTCTCTGATGTGCTCATTCCTGATCCTGTCCATCCTGGTCACACCCCAAAAAAACCTCAGCATCTTCATCTCTGCTACCTCCAGCTCTGCCTCCTGCCTTTTCCTCAGCGGCACTGTCTCTTAGTAATGTTTGCTGCTCAAACACTCCAGTTGTCACCCGCCCCCCCGTGAATATAAAGCATCATGGCCGTCGTGAACGATGTTATGCGTCGCCTGCCCGCTCCAGGCTTTCTGTGGCCCTAAACAATTTTGTTTGTGACCCCATTTGCATTTCACCCGGTGGCTCTAAATGCCACTGGGTTTGTGAAAATATAAACAGTGCGCAACTAAATGGGCTTGATTTGTTGTGGCCCTAAATACCCGCATAGCGGGCCCGGTATGTTTGTCTTGTTTTGTAAACACTCAGACTTTTCATTCCATGTCGGAACTGCAGCTCTCCGACACGCCGAGGCAAGACCGCTGTCACAGCCTCCTCAACGCGCTCAACTCCCACAAGGACAGGTGAGATGTCCAATCACTTAACTCGTTATCATGGGATAGGTTTTTAATCACAAGAACCAGTCAGGAGGTTATGCATCGCATTGATTTATTGTATTAAAAAACAGCCTAATTCCTTATGCTCTAATTATGTACACAAGCGTCGCTGCTTTCATGCAGCATGTTTCCCTTTGCGGCTTAAAATTCATTAATAGCTCGAAAGGAGGAGCGTGATCCGGCTCACTGTGACTTCATTTACATGTCGTTCTTCTTCCTCCCTCCTGTGATGTCGTGCAGGTTCGTCTCCGGCAAGGAGATCAAGAAGAAAAAGTGTCTTTTTGGGCTTCAGGTACGAGCCCCGCCGCCGCTCACGACCGACTCGTCGCCACTCATCACCGAGCCGCCAATCAACATCTCGCATCGCGGAAGGTCAGAGCAATGTCCTTTCCAAAGGCGTACTTAATAGAGGGAATTACAGGAACTTTTATACTTGGGGACTTGGCTTTCCACTGCCACCATCAGGCTAAAGTACTGCTGTAGTGGGTCGGGAACCTTTGGGGCTAAGAGTGCCATAATAGTCACATATTTTCATATCATATTTTTTAACAGTGATTACAACAAAAAGTGTGCATTTTTAAGCAAGATCAACAATTTTAGAATATAACAAGTTTCTGAATGGGATGGATGAAAGTGCAGAGAAGGTTTTATATTTGGAATCTTATCTTTAACACTGCGATTCCTGTGATGTTTTACGTGAAGATGTCAGCAAAACCCCCAAAATGATATATTTCATTGTAATATTAAGACTTTATTCACACAATGTTTGAACTTTATTCCAATGTGAATTTTTCCCAACCTAATATTCAAAAAATTACAACTTTATATTGTTTTCTTTGTTTCTCATAATATGACATTAAAATAATAATAATAATTATAATAATAATAAAAAACTTTTTTACTCTATTTATCTCTAAAAAAATTAAAAATATAAACAAAATATAAAAAATTTTTTTTTTATTTTTAAAATTTACAAAATTTTTAAAATTTAAAAAAAATAAAAAATTTTTACAAAAAAAATTTTTAAATAAATAAACAAAAATAAACATTTACAAAAAATAAAAAATAATTTAGGATAAAATAAAATTTAAAAAAAAAAAAAAAAAAAAAAATATAATGATAAAAAACAAAAAAAAACAAAAAGTGATAAAAAAAAAAACAACAAAAAACAAAAAAACAAAAAAAAAACAACAACAAAACAACAAAATAAAAAATAATACTAATAATAATAAAAATAAAAAAAAAAAAAAAGTGAAAAAAAAATTTATTAAAAAAACAAAAAAAAACAAAAAAAATTTTAAAAAATAATTTTATTATTAAGAGAGAAAAAATTCCTAAATTACATGGCCCTGTATGAAAAAATGATATAAACATTAACCAACCAACCACAGTGAGGGTAGTTATCAACAAATGGACCAGTGGTGAACCTCCCGGGGAGTGGCCGGCCAACCAGAATTACCACAAAACCGCAGCAACAACTCACCCAGGAGGTCACAAAGTTCTCCACAACAACCAAAGAACCGCACGCCTTGCTTGCCTCAGTTAAGGTCAGAGTCCAACATACAGACTCCACCATAAGAAAGACCGAAACCACTGCTGAACAAAAAGAACATTAAGGCTCGTCTCAATTTTGCCAGCAAGCGTGTGTCCCATTACATCTGGCGTAACGCCGCATTTCGGAAAAAGAACATTCTACCAACAGTAAATTACAGTAGTGTGATGGTCTGCAAAGTTGAGTGGGCTACTTTTTATTTTTTAAATGTCATATTATGAGAAACAAAGAAAACAATACTTTTTCACACAGGGTTTGGTTCTTTTCTCCCTTATTAATAAAAAAATGTTTCATTTAAAAACAGTGCAGTTGTGTTGTCACTGACTAACATTTAAATGTGTACAATCTGAAACATTTAAACAAAACATGCAAAAAAAAAATGGAGAAGGTGACGCTGTTTAACTGGGAAACTTTGAAAACTACTACACTAAATACTAATAACTTGTATTTTACAAGTGTAGAGGTGACTATAGGGGTGTTATTTCATGTCTACAGGGCTTGATAGACGTAATGAAGTGCAAAATGTCAAAAAGTGGCGTCATTGACTGTGTAGCTGGGAATGACTCGTACATTGTTTGGTATTTAGGGCCCTACGATTTCCGCATTAACAAAATTGGAGAATTGGCCAATAAAAATGGAATCTGCTGTGGAATTGATGGAAATTAACATAGTGTTAATGAAGTGCTGTCTTTGAGAGGAAAAGAAATATTTGTGTGGGGAGGTATTTCCCCGACGGACGCTCAATCGTGGCGGAATCTCATCACAAACATGAGCCGACTCCCTACCGGACTAAACATGTCGAAACGACAACCTACAACACCGGCAAAAAAAAATAATTATGACAGAGCATAAACGGAAGCTAGCAGGGTTAGCTTAGTTTAGCAAAGCCTGCTAGCGAGGCTGTGCATGTGGCACATTTGTTTTTGCTCGTCTTAACGCAGGTCGCCACATACAGCCAAATCGTGTAAATGTCAAAAAGATCTTACCTTAATAAAGAAACTGGATTTGCATTGGTAACCACCATATAAAAGGAAAAGTCAAAAACAATTTGGGGAAAAAAAATACCAAGATGGAGTAACCAAAAAACAGCGAAAGTCGGAACAACGTAACCCAAGGGTCTGTACTAGGGCTGGGCGGTTGTGGCAAAACCCCCAAAATGTACCAACATTTAAGTGCTCACTCACTACTATTTATTCTGTAAATATTTGTATCATTTTCAAATAAGTGACTCACTATGTTTCGGGCGACATCATGCCCTGTAACCAGTAGCGAAGCCATTCTGGGGTGGGGGGACCGAAATAAACGAAAACGGTAGTTTTACGTCGACTAGCACCTCTAAATGTCGTTTTAAAAAATCAACCGCCCAGCCCTAATCTTCCAGTTTTGCAGTAGTCTGTGCAATGCTGCGGTGGTTTTTACTTCATCTGTCCATGGGCCGCACTTTGGGCACCCCCGCGGTAGCGGCTCTTTGTGGCGTTCTTTGCTGTTTGATGTTAATTGTCAAGTAAACAAAATGCAGAGGGGTTGGTAAAAACTGTCAATCACTCAGAGAAAATACCATAAGTGCTCCTTCTTAGACCGAATTAGCATAAACATTCATGCTTTCATGGCGCTCATGTTTATTTTCTGTTTTCATCCATGTCAGCCCGCTGTCGCTACCCTGCCAGAGGAGGTCGGCGGGACCAGAGTCTCGTAAATCAAAGCGTCGCATCATAGAGACACAGGTCAGTGCCTCTGCTTTCCAAATAAACTGTCAATCAGTCCAGCGCTGCTCCATTTACAGTCTTTGTGAGTCGCAACTAAACCCCGGCCCGGCTCGTCTACACATCCCTCCGATTTTGATGTCTGATGGTGCTTTCAAGCACGTTGTATCATCAAAAATATCATTCAAACTGTGCGGGAAAAACCCGCTCACGTGTGCCATCAGCATCAGTGCGGCACCGGTGTCGCATTTATCATCAAACCCGATTCCCGGGAGATGACGCTGAAGCCACATGCATATGGCAGCATCTATTTTTACACGAGTATTCTTAACCGCTGATGCGTGACGGCCTCCTACACGCCGCTGATTGTGCACAACATACAGTATCCTGGAACAATGCGCACCCCCCTTGTGCTCGCTGCGCTCCGTCCATCTCGGAGGAAGGTGTTGGTTTGCGCGAGAGGGGCTGGGATGGCTTCCAAGTGCACTTTATGTTTGATTACAGCTTGGCCAGGTGGCGTTGGCACCTTGACAACGCAGCAGCCGCACGTCTCGTCTATTTAAAGGTGCAAAGGCGGCCTGATAATCATCTGCGTGCTAAACGTAATGCTAGCAAGGGAACGCCATATTGCAGCCACATTTCCAGCTGATGAATTGATGGGTCTGATTGCATTCTGATGGGTTTGGCTTGCTGCTGTGTCTGAGAAGCCGCCCTCATGCATGTATACATCGATATATATCTATCTGTATGCGTATGTATCCAGCCCAAAGCAGATATTGTGTATGGAGATTGGACTGGGATGCTGGAGTGCACATGCGGCTCTCGGTCTCTGTGCTTGATTGACTCCTGTGATGATGCTGTGTGATCTGTACGTGTCTCCTGTGTCAAGGCTTGCCCGCCCCCCGTTTCGTCCAACCCCATTGAGCTGCTGCCCTGTTGCCATGGCTACATGGGAGGGGATGGCCTATACACCCCCGGGAAGTCAGAGGAGGAGCTCAACCTGAGGTGATGGACGTTGGTGGCATGTTGTTGTCGTCGTTTTCTACTGACTGACGGGGTTGCAGGATGGTTGAAGGGTCAGTTTACTTGTTTTGGGGTGCTTTGACTACCCTTTGTATGACTATAAAGCCTTTGAAAGTTGTGTGGGGGTGGGCTGGCAGCTCTTGTGTAAACAATAGAAACACCATAAAACATCATAAAAAATATTTTACTGCCTGATCCAAAGGGATTTTACAGTATTCTCGGCGTAAGAACACGCAAATGGGATTTTACTTAAGCCTAGGTCACAACCAGTCATACGCACTCCTACGGCCAGTGTACAGGCAAAAACGTGCCGATTTTTGAGCCGTAGACTGGCCGTAGAACAGCCCAGTGGTTTTCAAATAAAGGGGCGGGTGCTCCCCGGGTCGAACTGACCTGGTGGGAGGGGGGGCAAGAAGCAGGGAGTACTTTCACTGTCAGTGTAAACCTGCCAATATATCCAAAATCATTATACTCAACATGCTATTTGACTCTTGAATACACTTCATAGCTCTGTTTTCTTGCATTTTCCTGGTTTCAGTTTCAAGTTCAGTTTGCACAGTGCAAATAAATGGATACATACCAGTTGTCAATAGTATTCCAAATGGGGGGGATGCAACAACATTTCTGGCACCTGGGGGGAACACAGAAAATATGAGAACCACTGGACCAGGCGCACCGCAGAGGTTCTTTTTTGTCACATCAACCCAACTCCATAGTGTTTACATTTTTTTCAGGTTGCAAAACAAACCTAAGCACTTAATACGTCCTCTGTGCCCCCCACGTTATACAATTAGTGCAGTCAGCGCACGTTCAGATGTTTCGTATGTCCTTCACCCGTGTCAGGATCTCACTCCATCATGGTCTCCACGACTACATAGGGGAGAAAAAAACGCACGTGAAAAATCACATACAGTGGTGTGAAAAACTATTTGCCTCCTTCCTGACTTTTTATTCTTGTGCATGTTTGTCACACAAAATGTTTCTGATCATCAAACACATTTTAATATTAGTCAAAGATAACAAGTAAACACAAAATGCAGTTTTTGAATGAATGTTTGTAATATTTAGGGAGAAAAAAATCCAAACCCACATAGCCCTGTGTGAAAAAGTCATTGCCCCTGCACCTAATAACTGCTTGGGCAGCCTTAGCAGCAATAACTGCATTCAAACGTTTGCCATAACTTGCAACAAGTCTTTTACACGCTCTGGAGGAATTTTGGCCCACTCATCTTTGCACAATTGTTGTCATTCAGCTTTATCTGAGGCTTTTCTAGCATGAAGCGCCTTCTTAAGGTCATGCCACAGCATCTCCATGGGATTCAGGTCAGGACTTTGACTAGGCCACTCCGAAATCTTCATTTTGTTTTTCTTCAGCCATTCAGAGGTGGATTTGCTGGTGTGTTTTGGGTCATTG
>QODF01000190.1:290127-314037 GCA_024372805.1 Oostethus manadensis
TTGTTCCTGAATTTCTTTGGATCTTGGCATGATGTCTAGCTTTTGAGGTGCTTTTGGTCTACTTCTCTGTTTCAGCTAGCTCCTGTTTAAGGGATTTTTCGATTGAAACAGGTGTGGCAGTAATCAGGCCTGGGGGTGGCTACAGAAATTGAACTCAGGTGTGATAAACCACAATTAAGTTATTTTTTTAACAAGGGGGGCAATCACTTTTTCACACAGGGCCATGTAGATTTGGAGTTTTTTTCCCCCTCCCTTAATAATGTAAACCTTAATTTAAAAACTGTATTTTGTTGTTGTTGTTATGTTATCTTTGACTAATCGTTAACTATTTTTTATGAGCAGAAACATTTAAGTGTGACAAACATGCAAAAAGAATAAAAAGTCAGGAAGGGGGCAAATAGTTTTTCACACCACTGAATATTGTACGCCTGATTGTGACCTAAGCTTTAATATTTTGATTTTTTGACAAATTAGGATGTTGCTACTGACCACCTAATAGGCTGGAATTTGTCTTTGAGAATCCAGTTTTAAATAATAACCCACGCTTGCTTTCTTCTCCCAGCTCTGCCCCAAAGCGGATGTATGCTCTATACCACACCGCTTACAACGGAAACAGCACACTCTCCAGGGGTCTCCATCACTATAACAGGTTTTTGCTCTTCTATCATCCATGATACCTTAGTGGAGATGATATATGCATCATCCCTGAGGGGTGTTTAGAATATTTATGCTAAAGACCAAGCAGTACGGTTGGGTTTGCTGACTTACAACACACCAATTAAACACAACACTTTTGCTCTTATTTTTTTAGGAGCTGAAGTAGGATATTTCTTGCCAATTAAAACTTGTTCGGAACTGAACCAAATCTGGATAATTTTGCCATCCCCGGTTATATTGCCATGTGCATGTGAGTCTGTTTTCCTTGTCTCTCGCCTCCGAAAAGGAATGAACAAAGTGAGCCCTTTTGTAAGTAATACAAAAGTCTAACCCAAAGAATTAAACACACGTACCACAAGATGTAAAGCACACTTATTGGTAATAAACAATACAGTATAAAAGCATTCAGAATTCATGTCTAGTTTAGTAGCAACTGCAAAAAAGTAATGCTGTAACTCCGCTCTGTGTTTGCGCTTGAGATGGTAGAACAAATTTGTCGTGTACCTAACTTTTGCCGTCACCGTTGCTTTGCAAACTTTTATTGCATTTTATGGTCTCTTGCTCCACATCTGTTCTGCGGAGGTACCTCCCCGTTTGGCAACAATTTATTTTTCTATAGTCTCCACTTCTCCTCCGCCTTCAGCCATGCAGATTTCCTCTCTTTTGTTGTTTCTGCTCTGGACCGCTGTGGTGCACGTGAGTCGCCAATGCATCGATTCAGTGCGTGTCACGTCATCAACTTTGCTCTTTTTTGTCATCATTTATACTGGAGTCATTTTCTTATCATTGGAAGAATTTGTACCGGTAAATAAAAATGATCACACATCCCAAAAAGTAATGTTGAAATTATGTCTCGGTAGACCCAATCTCATGTATGCTCTCGTCCAATCAGTGACAAATCAAATAAGCTGTCGGTGTGGACCGTTTTAGGATTAGTAATTGCAAAGCCACGGCCTCTACATGTTAAAACACAGTGCACACTTCCGGGTTTTCCACCAGTCACACGCCACTTTCACATTCATAACATTATTGAACCGTAACTGTTACTACTTTAATGGTGCGACGGCTATCATAACAGTCGCACTTTGGACACACCTGGTGTAAACTCCACCAATCAATACTGCTTGGTGACAAGTTTTTTTTTTTTTACTCTTTCGGTTCTCCTAGCGTGGACGACAGAGTACCGCCCCCCTGCTTCCCGTACCCCCTCAACTCCAATGACGGTCTCCACCACCAGCACCTTCACCCCCACCATCACAGCCACCAGCACCAGCACCAGCCCGGACACAAGGAGCTGGAGCCCATCCACCTACGAGACCTGCCCCCTTACCAGGCAACTGCAGGTGGAGGGGGCGGTGTGACTGGAGGAGGAACAGGAGGAGGCGGGATCGGTGTCGGAGGGGGTGACAGTGGGACTGTGGCCCGGAGCTGGGGCGGAGGGGAAGCGGTGAGAATCTTGGCGAGGCGGGTGACACTGGAAGGGAAGGTGCAGTACCTTGTGGAGTGGGACAACATGAACTTGTACTGAGCGTGAAGAGGACACGCTGACTGTTTTGTAGTAAGAAATTGGTACCATTGTTTGGGATACGAACACAGTGAAAAGAGGAACAAAAAACACACACGTCCAAATCCAGGTTGCTCTCATCGTATCACACTGGCCCCACATCCATACAACCTCACTACTCTTGAGTAAATGTTGCTCTTGCTGGTGTTTCTCTGATATTTGTACTGTTAACTTTGGAATATGCCTTTGCATCTGCCATCTTTTACAATGAGGAAACGCATTTAAACCTCCAGCTGACTGAAGTCGCCTCCATTGGAGAACTGAAACTACTTGGGAAGCACAGCATCTGTGAGCTGACATGATCGATCAACTTTGCTTAGGTATGTTGCTTAGGTACTATTGTTTGTAATGATGTTCTATATTGTTCCATTTTACAAAGCAAACGCTAAAGTCGCATAAATGATGTGTATAGTTTGTAGCGACTGCCATGACAAGCTAGCTCTCGCTGTTCAGTCTCATTTCCGGAAGTGACGTGATCGGAGGACTCAGGTAAACAAACAAAGCAGTGTAGGAGACAGAGGATGTGTACAGCGATTATAGCCAAGATTTGAGTGATGTGTGTGGTTTGAGGCGAAAATTAGGGAGTTCATCTTTGGAGATGAACTTGCAGAACATGGACTTATTGGGCGCTATGATTTCCACGTTAACGGAATTGTGAAATTGGCCAATAAAAACGAAAAATACTGCTATACGTGGAATTTTGCAGAAATTGACATAATGTGAATGAAATGCTGTGAGGAGAAGGAACGTTTGCGTCGTTATTTCTCCGGGTGACGGCTCAAGAGGCAGGGTACGCTCTGGACTGGTCGCCGGTCTATGGCAAAGCACATAAAGACAAACAACCAGTCACACTCACATTCATACCTATGGAGTAGGTATGAATGGCGACCAATTTAGAGTCGCCATTTAACCTAACATGCATATTTTTGGAATGTGGGAGAAAACCAAAGTATATGGAGTTCCCTATGAAACGCCTCAGACTTCAGCCTTCAGACAAGGAGATGAAGATTGCCTTCAAAACACAGACGAATAAGTATAAATTACTCTGGTGGTACTTAACCATAATGAGTTATTTTAATCCAGCTTTTTAATGAGTGTAAAGGGGTCTTTATAGCCCGATTTAGTTCATATTTCGTCACCACCGCTGCCCATAAACACATATCGCTGTGAAAAGATGTTTATATGACATGTATAATGCATATCATGGAATAGTGTTTAGAAGACTTTACGTAAACACGACATGACTTGCTTTGTTCTATGGAAACTTTTTCTTGTCTTTTTTTCCTGCGTATTGCCGGAATAGATTCCTTTTTCAAAATGTGCTAATACTGTGCTTAGCAGTTATCAGTGAAGTTGTCACTGCAAAAAATAGAACTGGAGGTGGGAGTCCATCAGTGGCTTGTTTTCTGCACTTGCTTTGTCTGTTTTTGTCTTAAAACTTCCTCTTTTGGAAAAGAAAAGAAACTTACATCATTACAGCATTTTTGCATGGCTACTATTTTGATGAAAAATATACTGAACCAAGTCACAGAGCTACTTGGAGAAGCTGAGAGGTGTCACCCCAAAGCCATCACTTCCGGGATGAAACAGAACAGCAAGAGCCAGCTCGTCATGGCTGGTGCAATTAACTATAACTACAAATAAAATAGAACATTCATTCATTCATTTTCTATGCCGCTAATCCTCATTAGGCTCGCGGGTATGCTGGAGCCTATCCCAGCAGGCTTTGGGCGAGAGGCGGACGAACACTGGTATTTAAGCAAAAGACATAAATCATGTCAAACTCTCATGTCAGTCAAAGGCCTTTGAGTTTGGTAACACCAGTGTTGGCCTCAAGAGGCAATGTTAAGTCACTTTTTCATGAAATTGTAGCTTTTGTTAAATTTCAGCTGTTCAAATGCAGTCTTTTAGAATCAATTGTGAGTAATTCTGGTAATAAATGAGCTAAATCAACAATTGCAGAAATATTATTAAAACGGCGGTGGGCTTGTTGAAAGCAACATCTTTAAAAATGTCTTTTTTTAATTAACAAGACAAGTCACCTGGAGGTCTACATCCATTTTCTCATTGGAGTATGTCATTAAGAGGTTGTAGATGACTAATTGATAGATTTTTCATACATAATTTTACATTTAGTCTAATGTACGAAGAAGTAATTTTTATAGCTCCAGTGATACAGCAGCCACATTATATTATTATATTACTGAAATACTTTTTTCTTGTATTATTTGTGGCTTTGGGTTGGACAGTCGACCAATCAGACAGCAGCACTGATAACGAATACAACTACTCATTCCAAATTAGCAACTACTTCAGTTTGGGGAAAAAGTACATTTTAAAGTTATTCCGTATTTGTCCTGTTTTGCTGTGCCGTTAAGTTGAAAAATACAGTAAATGATGTCGATCACACTGATGGGCCTTTTTATTCCGCCATTGGAGGGTCTAAACATTCAAATTTAACAAAACAGATTGTCGTGTTGGCGTCTTCTGTGGCTTCGGCGCCCCCTATTGCCAAACAGGCTCAACAAAACCGAGTGGTGTCCAAAACGTGGCCTGTGGCTGATTTTTTACTGGCTCTGGGCACATTGAAGAAAAAAATAAATCCAATAGAAATGAGACACATTATTAGATTCGACACAAATTTGCTTTGCCGCCTACAGCACAAAGCTAAAATGTAGATGCATATGTTTTCCTACTTACCTTCCATTTTTCTGTATGCCTTACTGGCTGGACACCCCTTGATGACCTATGTTATTCATGTCAGAAACACAAGTGCGGGAGTTTTTCTATTTTAGACATTTTCAGCAAAAGTAACTAGACTCAGAATTTATATTTTATACAAAAGGTTTATTTCTGCACACTGTGTTTTCTTTGGTTCCTTCTTCACTGGCTGTTCATTAAAGAAGGGGGACATTTTGATTACGCAGCCCCAATGCAGGATACTGATGATGTTGCATTACGTACCCTGAAGCGACTTTGACTATATGCCGTTAGAAAGGGAACGGGGCAATGGTGATGAATGTATTTTGTCTTTTCTATGGTATGTCTGTACCAGTCAAGTGCTCATTTTCTCACCAGATAGTTTTAAACATCAAAGTAGGTGGAAAGGAACAACACCGGGAGTCTTTTTTTGATCTGCACCTAAGTTTGGTGTATTTTTGGAGTTTTTCCCCCAAGAAATTACCTTTCTATTTGTGTTCTCAGAGCTGACACCACAGACATATGTAACAATAATAATAAATGTTTCACCTGTAATTGTTTTTTTTTTGCATATCGATGTGTACTTTTGTTTAAATACATTGTTTGGGTGCTTTTGAACATAAACCGCAGCTAGAAATCATGCATGAAACTACTGTGTAGATGAAATAAAGTAGGGCATAGGCAAGGGCGAACATTATTGTATGCACAAACAAAACGTGGGAGGTGTCACTTGCAGTACGCTACAAGTCCAAAGTAGACTGAAGCAAGCTTTGTAGCAGTTCCCCAATAACTAAGTAATAAACCATATTAATGAGCGTCCCACTAAGAGAGGCTGATGAAGATGAGCGATGGAATGGCTGCCAGCGTGTCCTTTAGGAGAGATTAACTACTGTATTTTTTTGGCAGCACATTTACAACACTTGCCAATATGACAGACAGATGCAGAGGCAATTACAATAAGTTTTCCAGATGAATACCGGATGCCAAGTCCTGATGCCAAAGATTACAATGCACCGTCTCTTCCCTTGCTTCAGTAACATGGTTTATGGTCAACTGTTTTTTCTTTCCATTGTTTATAATCCTACTCTGCACCTAAATAGTGGTTGTAGTACATTTCTAATTAACGTATCCCTAAAACACCATTTAATTTGCACTCCGTTTGTCGTCTTTCCTCACTATTTCTGTTTCAAGTGATGTATTTGTAATCACTGGAACATTTCACTCCAAGCTGGGAATTGTGCTGCTGTTTTTGACCACAGCGTGGCGACCACACTTCAATATTTGTACAAAAGCCTGTGCTGCATTCACGTGTCCCGCCAAACATTACACACATTCGTCGTTAAGTTTGACAGGAACACGTAAAACCAGTAAGGCTTTGAAATAACTTTCTGCTACAGTATATCCACTTATAGTTCACTAACCTTGCCTTTGTAACGTACACTCACACTGAAGTTCAATTCCCCCAAGTTCCCGTGAAGGCAGCACACTTGAAAACGACGCCATTTTGGCTCTTTCAAAGCTCCCGCCAGATGCACTTCCGGTATCTCATCGGGTGACAAAAAGTGGAGACTTTTGTCTTTGAAAACGTCGTTTTTTTTAAAATTACCTGTACCAAAGCAAGGTGGATTAGCATCAGTCAATTAGGTCACAATTCCAAGCGGAAGTGAGTGGCGATTTGACGGGACTCGACAGGTCTCCAATGGCGACCAGGTGATAGCCTAGCTCGTGTAGCTAACACTCACCGCGACGCCGTATACACCCGCCGTGTGCGCTGGACACATAATGCCTTTTGTGTGGCCGTTTGTGCCTTTAAAATTCGACAACGACTCCCTCTCCAGGGCGGGGGAGCGCGCGCACGTGAATTAACTTTGAACCTGCGCGCGTCCGCGCATGGCCCCGCCCACTTTCTCGCTCTCTCGCTTGTGTGCCCCCTCCCTCCCTCACACGCACACGCACGCGCGCACATCCACATTTCTGCACCCGATTTTTTTAATGCACCGGCGGCCACACGCTGTAGGAGAGCGGTCGCGGATAATGGTGCCGTTTTTTTGTGCAACGGCGGACTAATGGCATCTTCACCATCCGCTCCCGTAGGAGTACACTGCGCATTTTCTACCCCCTCGCTTCTATTTTTTTTTTAAATCAATGTCTTAATTTAGCTTCCTGGTTACTTCTGAGCGCCGACATAAGCACCGAGAGACTCGCAGCCCCCCTCCGTTCAATGCCGTTGGAACATGTCATATGTTCCCATCCAAGGTAAGGCGCGGTGGCTTTGCCATGAAACACACCACGTCTGCTCCTTGCATGCGCCTTGCCCTCCACTCCATCCTTGCTTGATGCCTCCTTGTACTCTCCAGCCTCCATCCCCAATCTTCTGTCTCCCTGACATCACAGCCATGCATCCGACAGGTGCACAGAATGAAGCACACACACACACACACACACACACACACACACACACGCCCCAACACGGTGTGTGTCCATGCGGCAATGCATAAAAGTGAGCAGGTTCACTCCTGCAAGTTTGTTGGTGCTGCACCTCCTAGGAAACATTCCACGATATTCCTAGGATGCTGGATTTGTATGAATTTCCAACCCCCCCTTTTTTGTTGTTTATGTCAAATTGGCAGGTGAGGCAGGCTGCAACTTTTTAGCACATACACGGGGAGCATCCTTGCAGGCGTGTGAGCCCAAGTCTTCCCCGCTTGGTATCATCACACCGCAACTGTGACTAATGCTGGATGTGCTGCAGTGAGCCCCCCCGTCGCCTCCATCCACGCCGCGGGGGTTTGTGCATGTGTGCGGAGACGATTTGGGAGGAAGCCCCTCCAGAGTGGACTGGAGTGGAGGCGTGGCAAAGTTTGGAGAGGGCCGGTGGGCGTCGTGGCCGAGTGGCAGGACGTGCGAGAGAAGCGACGGTGACGCCAGTGTGTGGGTTCGGGAGTGGAGGCGGGCAGCATGTGACGGCGTGCGTGGAAAGGTTGATGCTGTCGCCGTGGATACGCAACAGCGGGCCTCGTGCATCCGGAAGCTCTCGGGCTTCGCCGTGCGTGACCTCGGGGGTCATCGAGTGAGATGAACACCAGAAGAGCTTTTCAAAAAATCCCTCAAAGCAAAGCCCATAATGGCCGAAATGCCCTTTTGTGCGACTATACAAGTTGGTTGCATAATGATGGCGAAAAGCACTGCCACTGTGCATGTGTGTGTGTGTGTGTGTGTGTGTGTGTGTGTGTGAGCCCACTCTGGGAGTCATTGCCAGGAAATTGTGAGCACAGTGCTGCACCTTCAAACCTGCCAGCGTTGGCACCGAACCCTCGCTGTGATCGCATACGCTCGTGCGCCGTTTCCTTTTCAACGTTGCTGTCAGAGCTAAGCGGCGTCGAGTCTCATCCAGTCGGATTTTGCTGTAGAATGTGACCCGCAACTCGCTTGCACGTACATGCTTGGCTTCGCCACGCGAGCCCGAGAGTCAAACGGCGTAGGAAATGGTATAGCGGCGGCCCCGGCGGTCCTACCTTTTGTTTCACGGTTACGCGTGAATCAATTATTTATATTGCACAAACAGAAAAGGAGAACTTGTTATGCATGCGTAGCGGAAGGATATGTAGGCCAAAACTTTTCCCAGTGAGGGCCACATACTGAAAAATCAAAGGATGCAGGGACCACTGACATTTTTTGCAGAGAAGTTTTTATAGTCAAGCTTTGTGAGTAAAGCAAAGCAAATGAATTTTTAATATCAACTTTTTCTGCTTACGTTACACTTTTTTGCTGTTTTTATTTTTACTTTCTAATTGTACATTTTGTACCGGTTGTACATATTGTACCAGCTGCGGGCCACATCAGGCCCGCCAAGCTTCTTCATCAGGCCCTCCGGGCATTTCCAAATCATTTTTTAAACACCCTTTAACGCTGTAACTGGCAACATGGCTTGCAGTGCTATTGTGGTACGCTTGTGTCGCCAAAATAGTCCTAAAAAGCCATAAAAGCCATCCAAACAACATGTGCACCACTTGGGCGTACAGGTCCGCACTTGCACACAATACCCATGCCATAACAACACCCATATATTCCTGCCGCAAGGCATGCCGGGTAGCTTGTGGTACTCTGCATTTTTGTGGTACTCGATGTTTTTGTTGCATTTTTGCTTGATTGCAAAATACGTTGTGAAGGTCGTCAGAGAATCAAACAAGGAGGGACGTTAACATACTCTTTTATTGTTTGTATTTCATATTGTTGTTGCCGCTAGACTACCCAGCAGGCCTTGCAGGTATTTGGGAATAAAACTTATTTGTTATCAGTCACATAGTAACATTCCATTCCATTCCATTTTATTCCGCTTACCCAGCTCTGGGTTGCGGGGGCAGCAGTCTCAGTAGGGAAGTCCAGATTTCCCGGCCCCTGGCCACCTCCTCCAGCTCCACGGGGAGGACCCCAGGGCGTTCCCAGACCAACTGTGAGACATAATCCCTCCAGCGTGTCCTAGGTCTTCTCCGAGGCCTTCTCCCGGCTGGGCATGCCCGAAACACCTCACCAGGGAGGCCCCCGGGAGGCATCCGGACTAGATGCCCGATCCACCTCAACTGGCTCCTCTCGATGTGAAGGAGCAGCGGCTCTAATCTGAGCTCCTCCCGGATGGCCGAGCTCCTCACCCTATCTCTTAGGGTGAGTCCAGCCGCCCTACGGAGGAAACTCATTTTCGGCGCTAAGGTGTCGGGCGGTAGGCCAAAACCCCCCACACTGGAGTTTTTGCCTTGACCATCGAAGCCGGGTGCCGCTTGGCCTGCCGGTACCTGACCGCTGCTTCAGGAGTCCTACAAGCCATTCATGCTCAATAGGACTCCTTCTTCAGCTTGACGGCATCCCTGACCTCTGCTGGCCGCTGTGTCGACCGGCACAACTGCAACTGGCTGCCTCAGCAATGGAGACACGGAATACGGCACATTCGGATTTGATACCCCTGTCCTCCCTCGGTATGCAGGAGAAGCTCTGCCGGAGGTGAGAGTTGAAGACTCGACGAATGGGAGACTCTGCCAGACGTTTTCAGCACACCCACACTAGACGTTTGGGTCTCCCAGGTCTGTCCAGCGTCCTCCCCTGCCATCTAAACCAGCTCATCACCAGGTGGTTATCAGTTGACCCAGCCCCTCTCTTCACCAGAGTGTGCAGAACATGCGGACAGAGGTCTGATGATACAACTACAAAGTCGATCATAGACTTGCGACCTAGGGTGTACTGGTGCCAAGTGCACTTATGGACATCCTTATGTTCGGACGACTCCAACACAGAGGCACCAAGCCGGGGGGCTAGTAATAAGCCCACACCAGTTTGCCGCCTTTCCCCTGCACCAACTCTAGAATAGAACAAGGTCCAGCCCCTCTTAAGGAATTTAGTTCCAGGGCCCAAACTGGGGGTTGAGGTGAGTACGACTATATCTAGTCGGAATGTCTCAACTTTTCGCACGAGCTCGGGCTGCTTCCCACCAGAGAAGTACCATTCCATGTCCCAAGAACTAGATTTGGCCCGCCGAAGACCCGGGCGACCGGACACATGCCCTCGTCCACCGTTCAAATCGCACGGCACCTGACCCTTATGCATACCACTGCAGCCTGGGCTTCTGGGGGCGAGGTCCCGTGTGGCTTCTTCGGGCTGGGCCCGGCCGGGCCCCACTGGTAAGGGCGCAACACCAGGCACTCGCCTGCAAGCCTCCTCCCTAGGCCTTGCTTTTTCCATTTTTGCTGCTGTTTTTCTTAGTTATCATGTTTAAAATTGTTTTTAAAAAGTGCTACTAAACGGCCCCCGGGCTGCGCTTTGGATACCCCCGACGTAGACGGGAGAGTATGTCGCCGCATGTCGCTTCATCAAAGTGTGTCGCCCAAGCGCGAGACACACTTTTCTGATGGCGGTGCGTCAGAAAACGAAAGTCGAGAAGTTAGACCTCGTTAAAATGCTGAAAAAACGGAGAAACGCCTACCAACATTGAGTGGATGCTTGCTCCAAAGAAATGATCTGGTTCCATGAAAGGGACAGTGAAAACTAAGCAGTGTAGATGTTCCGCTCTCCCTCCCTTGCAACGCCCCTTCCAGTGTGCCACTGTGATAAATGTATGGACGTTTTTTTGCATAACTGTACTATTTATTGTTTTTATTATATTTTAAGTTAGATTGCTGCTGCGGCCATGCAGTGTCACGGTAACCTAAAAACAGCAGAGCGCTCCTGCCGTTCAAAGGATCTTTGACTCGTGCTTTTGCAATAGGCCCTTGAAAAAAATACGCGCTCCTGTCATACACAGGATTTTTAACTAGTGTTTTTGCAGCAAGTCCCTAAAAACAACAGAGCTCTCCTAACATGTAGAGGATCTTTGATTGGTGTTTTTGCAGCAGATCGTTGAAAACAGCAGAGCACACCTGTAATACATCTTTGATTTGTATTTTTGCAGGTCCTTAAAAACAGATAAGAGATCCAGTGAAAAAAGGATCTTTGACTAAAATTTTTGCAGTAGGTCGCTTATGGCATATAGAGGATCTTTGACTAATGTTTTTGCTGTACATCTTTGAAAACAGCTACAGGGTTTTAAGTATTTTTGCAGTGCGTTCCTGAAAACAGTTGAGCGCTCCTGTCATTTAGAGGATCTTTGGCTGGCCGTTTTTGCAGTAGGTTCCTAAAAAACAGCAGCACACTCCCTGAAATGGAGCCGGGATACCCAGTGATTGGTGTCCCGCTCGTGGCAAAAACACATAAATACTGCAGAAGGGTGTACTGTACGGCGTAACAGTACTGTTTTTTTCTTTGAACATATCTAACCGTTGAACATATTGGTCTGGTTTTGCTCAAATGAAAAGATGATCCCGGTTAAACCTTTGAATTTTTCAAACTGCGTTCCACCGTGGAAAAAGTTTGGCCACCCCTGATATGAGCGGATCGTTGACTCGCCTTGTTTTTGCATGGCGATCTTAAAAATAGCAGCCGCTCTCCCAGGAGTCGCTGTGACATCAAGCATGACATTGGAGCCGTGGTTCCCTACCCAATGTTGGTTCCGTTTTCCCAACGGTCGGACCGACAGAGGCGTTCGAGTGTCCAGACCGTATTCCTGTCTCGCCACACTGGTGACCAAAAGCAATCACTTCCATGCACGGCGAGAACATTTGCTGTCCGCGTGGGCGGGGAGGTGTCATATTAGCAAAGTATGCCGCAGCCTGGAGACAAAGCAAAGCGCTCCTGTCATACGGAGGATCTTTGAAAAGTATCTTTGCAGTAGGTTCTTAAAAACAGCAGATTGAATGCTGCTGTCATATAGAGGATCTTCTACGAGTGTTTTTGCGGCACATTCTTAAAAACTGAGAATCATACAGAGGATGCTTGACTACCATTTTTTTGCAGGTGGGTCCTAAAACACGGTGGAGCGCTCCATTCATAATGAGGATCTTTGACTGGTGTTTTTGCAGCAGGTTCTTAAAAACAGCAGACCGCTCCTTCATATAGATGATCTTTGGCTAGTGTTTTTGCAGTATGTTCTTCAAAACAACAGTGCTCTTGTTTATTGAGGATATTTGACGAGTGTTTTTGCAGCACATTCCTAAAAAAAAGGGAGGTCTTCCTGTCATATAGAGAATCTTTGAGTAAAGTTTTTTGCTGTACATCTTAGAAAACAGCTACAGGGTTTTAGTGTTTTTACAGTGGGCTTCTAAAAAAACAGCAGAGCGCTCATGTCATACTTACAATCTTTGACTAGTGATATAGCATTATCTCGTTAACAACAGCAGAGTGTGCCTTTCATATAGAGGATCTTTGACTCCTGTATTGTTTTCACAGTACGTCCTTAAAAACAGCACAGCGCTCCTGTCGTATAGAGGATCTTTGACTAGAGTTTTTGCTTTTGAGACCGTCTTGACTGTTTGAGTGTATTATTTTCCAGCAAAAATGCGAGCGCCTTGTTATTTAAGGTACATTCATGAGTCACGCTAAGACTACCGTCACATTTTTGTGTCAACCAAAGCGACTTCCTCGGTCCCTCGTGTTGTTGTCACCATGACGACCAGGCGGAGAAATTTCCAGTAGTCCAATCAAGTCCCTTCTTGAGTTAATCTGAGCGGGAAACTTGGATGTGGGCGGCGTACAAAAGGCTGGTGTACCCGGTTATGCTTTGTCTTGGATTGAACATGTGAAGTGCCGCGTGTTTCTGATGCACGCCAGGAACCGTCAATGCAGAGTCGATCACTGCGGATCCGCCACGCAGCTTCCCTTCCTCGCCATACATTAAGCGCCACGGTTACTCCGAGTGATTATGTAACGCCATCGCCGCACGGTGACTCCACATCCAGATATGTGGTAAGATTGTAGTGAGGTGCTGGCGAGAGGGGAATCGATCGGTGATGCGCCACAGAGGGAGGAGAAAGCAAGCGGAGCGATCTCGGCAGGTGCCCACACCGAGGAGTGGAGCAGGCGAGCCATTTGCAGTCATGCCAAGTAGCGCATCACATGAACAGGCAGGCGGTGGGAGGCAGTGCAGCAGCAGCACAGCGAGGCCTTCCCACCCTGCCTCGGCATCTCTGGCTCATTTCTTGCCTTAGCTCATACTTCCTGTTTTTTTCTTACCCTCCTCCTCCTTTTCCTCCTCCGCTGTGGTCGCCCCCACTCATGCTGGTCCATCCCCGCATGCACACGATCCTCTACCCACTCGCTGTCTCGCTTCTTTCTCCTGCCCTCCTCCGCCTCCATCAATGCAGCATCCTCGGGTGGCGGAGGGACGCCTCCACGCTTCCCGGTCCTGCTAGGATGGAAGTGCTTTTATTAGGAGCGCTAATGTCAAGCATGGCCTCAACTGGAGGTTCACTGTTACGCAAAAGTGACTTTTTTAACAGTATTAAAATGTAATCGCGGGCACATTCTAAGATTATTATTTAAAAAAAGCAACAACTACAGCAAAATTTTTATTTTTTAAATCATTTATGGTAAAATGTGAAGAAAAAAGTGGTAATTCAATGGAAAAAAAAAAGTCATAATTTACGAAAATAACATCTTAATAGTACAGAATAGGTCACAATAAGACGAAAGTTGAAGTAGTGTAAAAAAAAAAAAAAACAACAAATGGAGATAAAAAGTTGTAATTTAATGAAAAAAAGTCCTTATTTTGCGAAAATAACATCATAATAGTGCAAGAATAAAGTCAGAATGAGACAAAAGTTGAAATAGTTAACAGTAACAATTGGGAAAATTGTAATATGAAAATAAAGTCAAAATATGAAGAGGAAAACATTTTAATTTATTTTAAAAAATTGTAATTTTTTTACGAGAATACCATAATATTACAGGAATACAGTCATAATAAGACAAAAGTTGAAATAGTTGGGGGGAAAACAGCACAAATGGAGAAAACAGCTGTCATATTTTAAAAATAAAGACTAAATATGAAGAGAAAAATGTTGCAAATCACATTCCTCATCCTCCCCGGGAAGGTTTATTCCAGGGTGCTGGAAAGAAGGGTACGACCGTTATTCAGACCTTGGTTACAGGTTATGTGGCTATGTGGTTTTCGTCCCGGTTGCAAACCATTGGACCAGCTCTACACCCTTGCAAGGGTACCGGAGAGTATGTGGGAGTTTGCCCAACCGGTCTACATGTGCTTTGTAGACTTGGAAAAGGCATTCGACCGTGTCTCTTGGGGTGTCCTGTAGAGAAGCTCCCGGGGTACGGGATTGGTGGGGTACTACTACTTGTACAATCGGAGCAGGGGCCTGGTTCGCATTTCCAGCAGTAAGTCGAGCTTGTTTACGGTGAACGTTGGCCTCCGCCAAAGGCTGCCCTTTGTCACCGATTCTGTTCATAACCTTCATGGACAGAATTTCTAGGCACAGTCACGGCGTCTTGGGAGTCCAGTTTGGGGACCTTACGATGCGGTCCTCATGTTCTCATCAGGCTGTGACCTTCAGCGTTTAATGGGGCGGTTTGCAGCTGAGCGTGAAGCTTCTGGGATGAGACTCAGCGCCTCCAAATCCGGGGCCGTGGTTCTCAGGATTGCATTCTTCGGGTTGGGAGCAAGATCCTGCCCCAATTGGAGAAGTTCAATTATCTGGGGGTGTTGTTCACGATTCAGGGACGGTTGGAGCGTGAGGTTGACAGACGGATCGGTGGAGGAGCTCAGAGTGGAGGCGCTGCTCCTTCACATGGAGAAGAACCAGTTGAGGTTGCTCAGGCTACTAGTCCGGATTCCTCCCGGACGCCTTCTTGGTGAGGTGTTCCGGGCATGCCCAGTGGGGAGACCTAGGACGCACTGGAGGGACTTAATCTCACAAGTAGCCTGGGGAACTACTTGGGGTCCCCCAGTGGAGCTGGAAGAGGTAGTTGGAGAAAGGCAACTCTGGACTTGCCTACACAGACTGCTGCCCCCGCGACCCGGACCCGGATAAGGGGAATAAAATGAATTGATGGATGGATGGATGGACATCCTAATGTTACAGGAATTAAGTCATAATAGGATGAAAGGCAAAAACAGCAAAGATAGCGAAAAAAAAATAAAGTCAAAACACAAAGAGAAAAAAGTCATATTCTAATCGTTCCAAAATTGGTAAAAAGGACTACGAAATGGGTCCTTGAAAGAGGAAGGAACATCTCCGAGTGTACTGCAGCCCTCCTCCTTTTGTTCCCTCTTTCTCCCATGTGACATAAGGGACCGTCTTGCACCCCTCCACCAGCCGGGCTGTGCCAAGAACTGTCATCTGTTAGGCTATTACTGTGCTGCATGTGCGAGATTCATCTAGCGTTGGGAGCGATGCAGTCGAAAACAGAAGGCCCGTTCCCTCTCCGGAGTATGCAGGACACGTCTCCTTTTGAAAAAAATCGGTGTTGCATGGAAGGCTGCGGCAGAGGTCGCCCGGTGATGAGCGCCCGGGCCAGGTCACTTTCTCACGCCCGGGGAGATTCCGAGCTGGTGCTGATGCGTATTTGGTGAGCTGGTCGGGAATCAAAGAAGGTTTTCATGAGCAGGCAGGATCCCCTCCACATGGATGTGGCGAGTCAGCACTTTTCAATGTCAAAGCAGAGTGCCAGGTCAGCCTTTCCAAGTTTCCCCAAAGAAGTCATTCGTGCCTTTTATCCCGGCTGCGCGTAAGAAGTCCCTGTTAGCCTCCTTAGATTCTGTTTGCTCAGCGGCAAGCGGAAGGAGCCGATAATTAATAATCGCGGACGTCAGCTAGCACATGTACCAACCATCTGGCTGCTTGTTCAAGGTCTCCCACGTACCCTCTCGGATCTTCTTTGGGATTTTCTCTCAATAAGTGATCGTGATGCCCAAAGCCACGTCTTCTAGTCAGCAATTCCCACACTGTCAGCTGCCTCTTTTTTCTAGCATATTGCCTCCTTCTTGCTCTTTTCCGGCTCTTTTTTACATTCTGCATCTGAAGCTGCGAGAAATTAAAGACCTACCTTTCTTTATTGCATAATCTTCCTCCCTGGAGTCCGCCATCTTGCAAACACAGGAATTAATGAAGCCACAGAGGTGATGCCTGCTGTTGCGTGGCGTCACGCAGGTCACACGCGCGCACCATTATCATGCATTTTCAGGCAAGCCATAAATTAATAAACAAAATTTCCACACCAAATTGCAGGACGATGCAGAGGTATACGAGTGTAAACGCCGCTTTACAGTACGACGTTATGACAATATTATGATACCAAAAATTTCCTGTGCACACCTGGAGATAAGAACAACTGGAAAAAATGAGAATGTGACCAACCGTACCAGTTGGTTTGTTCTACTGGCCACATCACTATTATCTGGAGAACCAGAGTATAGAAGGGAGGGAGCCACCTGCTGTGGCCCAGCAAGGTGCACTTTATTCGGACACATGCTCCGAGCAGCCGGTGTGCCGCTATGGAGGTCAGGAGAACCGGAGTATAGAGCGGGAGGAGTCACCTGGCGTGGCCCAGCGAGGTGCACTGTATCAGCCGGTGTGACGCGACGGAACTCTCTTGGCAACTTTTTGCGCTTTTCAAATATCGCAGCGCTGGAGTTTCAGGTGGCTGATAAGGTTTTTTGTGTGCTCCCACTTCCCCCGAGCATTTGGTACAATTAGCATGCAAAAATGAATGTTTGTTTACAAATGAGCTCAGGGGAAGTTACGCCCTCGCAAGCGTGAGAAAAAAAGGAACGATTGATTCGCCCATCCGCCTCAACGGAGCCTGCTTTTGAAAGTATCGATTATTGGAGGTATTTTTAATGTTAATCACATTTATCGTTATGTCTGATAGTTATCCTGATCAATACACCAATTAACCGCCGGGTGAAAAGTGATTCTCATTTTGTCACTTTTTGGCTGGCGGCCAGCAGTTCTGGGTGGGATGGGCAGTATAGAAGATGGATGGATGCTTTAGCTCTGGGCTTGATATTTTGTAAAGCAACAAATGTACATATGCTAACAAGTTATATACTGTATATACTGCATATGATATTTATATATCATCTCAACTTTGTCATATAGGTGAAAAATCATATCATTAATATCAACTTCTCTTTTTTTCCCAATTATTTCAACTTTCTTCTTAAATAATCTACGTAATTTTTTTTTAATATTATGACTTTATTCACATAATATTATAACTTTCTCTACAAGCTATTTTACAAAAATGACAACTTTATTTAGTTTTGTTTCTCATAACATTATGACCTAAAAATAACATATTTTTTCTTTAATATTTCACCACTAGAATGACATTATTTTTACTCGTAATATTACAAGTTTATTCTTTTTTCTTTTTTTTTTCTTTTTTCTTATTGGAAAATGTCTTGTTTATTTAATTTACCTTTTTATGCAATATTTACATTTTTGTCTTGTAATTTATTTTCTTGTAATATTATGACTCTATTACTCTGACATCATAACTTCTTAGCCAATATTATTTTCTAAAAAAAAATGCAAAAATAAATGAAAACGTTATTTTGTTTTGTTTGTTTCTCATACTACCAGGACTTTTCTTGAATATTTCAACTCTATGCTACTAAAATAACATTATTGTTACTCAGAGTATTCCAGTTTAATTTTGTTGTTTGGATAAAGCATTTTTTGTTGTTTATATTTTGACTTTATTCACTTAAAATTACAGCTATTTTTTTTATATACTATTTATGCTGTTTTATTTTTAATTTTCCAACTATTTTAACTTTCTTCTTGTAAATTTCCTTCTTCTAATATTATGACTTTATTCCCATGATATTTTGAATTTATTCCCATAATATTCAAACTTTTTTTCCAAAAAATTAGAAAGTTTGTTTTTCTTTTAATATTATGACTTTAAAAAAGCATATTTTTTCTTTAATATTTCAACTCTATGCTACTAAAATTATCTTAGTTTTTTTGGTAGAAAACTGTATTTTTGTACTTACTTCTCGTGAAATTACAGCAGTTTTTTTCCCATTTGTGCTGTTTCTCACTTTCTTCCTGTATTTTTTTCCTTCTAATAATGACTTTATTCCCATAATATTTTGATGTTATGCTATAAACATTAGAGCTTTTTCTGCAATCTAGTTGTCCCTAAAAATGCAACTATTTATTTTGTTTGTTTCTCATAATAGTTTTTCTTTAATATTTCAACTTTACATGGCTAGCAAGATTTGCATGCATGACGTCATGCATATGAATGTTTGACAATCCTGAGATTTTTTTTGTGCAATGGCCTCCTTGGCTAAACATATGTCGTATACGGTGTGTCAAGCTGGAGTAGTCCGTATACTAGTTGAATTTGAACCCGGTTTACTGTAAACGAGCCACGTGCTGAGTGGCAACGCTGCATTTCAGGTGCACAAGCACCTCAAGGGACCTATAAAATAGAAAGAAATAAATAGAATGAGATCGTAAGAGGCAAACGTGTCGACCCACTAAAGGTTCACGTCGGTCGTATACTCGGCGTCCTCCAGTACTCCAGCACTCAAATATACCGAAACATTACCTTGTTTAATCAGGCACCTGTAGAGCCGCTCATTTCCTGCATTAGGCTATTTTTGCCTCGTGGGTTTGGGCGCCCAATCACACCTTCTCCAGGTCTCGCTGTCGTTGCCAACATGAGCGTTGAAGTCACCCAGCAGAACAAGGGAATCCCCCGAGGGAGCACTCTCTAGTACTTCCTCTAAGGACTCCAAAAAGGGCGGGTGTTCTGAACTGCCGTTTGGCGCATAAGCGCAAACAACAGTCAGGACCCGCCCCCCCCACCCGAAGGCGTAGGGAAACTACCCTCTCGCTTACCGGGTTCAACTCCAACGTGCAGGCTTGGAGCCGGGGGGCAACAAGAATTGTCACCCCTGCCCGTCACCTCTCATTGCCGGCAACAGCAGAGTGGAATGAAGTCCAGCCCCTCTCGAGAGGACTGGTTCCAGAACCCTTGCCGTGCGTTAAGGTGAGTCCGACTATATCTAGCCGGAATTTCTCCACCTCACGCACCAGCTCAGACTCTAATGAGAGTGAGACCTGGAGAGGTGTGATTGGGAGGAACGGCCCCCCTGATCTTAACCCGAGCGGTGTTTTGTTATTGGACTACTGTGCTCGTCACAGATTGTCTATAACGACCACCATGTTCAAGCATAAGGGTGTCCACATGTGCACTTGGCACCAGGACACCCTGGGCCGCAGTTCCATGATTGACTTTGTGGTTGTGTCGTCGGACTTGCGGCCACATGTTTTGGTTCCGATGGTGGGGCAGGATGCCGGTCAGACCTGGCAGACCCAAACGCATTGTGAGGGTCTGCTGGGAACGCCTGGCAGAGTCCCCTGTCAGAAGGAGTTTCAACTCCCACCTCGGGCAGAGTTTGGACCAAGTTCCGAGGGAGGCAGCGGACATTGAATCCGAGTGGGCGATGTTTCGTGCCTCCATCGTCGATGCAGCCGATGGGAGCTGTGGCCGTAAGGTGGTCGGTGCCTGTCGCTATAATAATCCCATTTGTTTGTGCTGTTTTGTGCAATTGAAATGAACGTTTGTGCTTCTTTTCTTTTAGAGTTATTACAGTTTATTTTACAGGTCAACCAAAGCTCATCCAGCCCCCCATGTACTCCAAATCCAAAATAATCCTATTTGTTTGTCCTGTGTTTGTGCTGTTTGATGCAATTGAGATGAATGTTGGTGCTGCTTTCGTTTTTGAGATATTAATGGTTAAAGTTTGGGGCTATTACATAATCAGCCCGTCAACACGCTCCAAATGAAACCAAAATAGTCTCAATTGGAGCGTTCCCGTTTGTGCTGTTTGGTGCAGTTGAAACCAGCGTTTGTGCTGCTTTTGTTTTTGAAAAGGGATTATTTTGGTTTTATTTGGAGTTTGGGGAGCTGGATGAACTTCGGTTGACCTGTTAAATAAACTGTAATAGCTCAAAAACAAAAGCAGCACAAATGTTCGTTTTAATTGCACAAACAAATGAGATTATTTGAGCAGAGTTTTGCGTGGGATGGGGGGGGCCGACCTCACTGAGGTGACTTAGTTCTGTTTTTTTCTCATAATATTAAACAACATGTTTTTGTCCCTGGTAATAATTTAGTCTTGTAAATGTGTGATGTTTTTATTTGTTGGAACACGGCTTTTTGATATTTGAACTCTTTGCTGCCAGAATGACATTATCTTTCCGCGTAATATTATGAGTTTATTGAAATAATATTTTGTTCCTGTTCTAATACAACTTTTTTCTTGTAATATTTTGACTCTATAACAGAAACTGCTCCAAAAGTCCTATACAATAACCGTGCAATAAACAGTGCAACCACTGTGCAATAAACCTGTGGCTTGTTCCACATATAAACAGCAGTGAATGGTAATTAGTGCATATAACTTGTATATATTGAATATTAACTTTTTTTTACACTTATTCTCTTGTGTACTTTTGTACTGTGTGGTCTAATAAAGGCATATATTATCTCATTGTTGTACAGTTATAGTCATTTTTTTTAAAAACGGCAAACATGTAAAAGTAGGCTTTGCTACACACCCTCAAAGAAATCTGTCCAAGTCAGCTGCAGAAGTGGGATCAAACACAGCTCCATAGCGCCTCAGCATTCAGGCTACACAAACACAAAGCTAACCTTTGAAATGGCGCACATTCCAGCATCAAGGCCGGATTTTGGCCAACACGGCAGTCCAACCCGTGCAGGACTGGCGACCTTCCCGCTGTTCTGCCATCTGCGCAGTGCATGCTGGGATTGGCGAGGCGAGCGGGGAAGGTTGAGGTCGGCGACACGCGCGATGCTCCTTGCCTCCCATGCAAATATCCAGGAAAGGGGACACATTTTGGGCACGGTCGGGTTGCGTTGTTTTCTTGACAGAACAGCAGTTCGCTTGGCACACGCTAACATCATTAGCGGGTGAAAGGGTAGCATACAGATGCTACAGTTCATGCCGTCTGCCACCACGGTGTGACTCCCTTCCCCCCAGGGTCCTCAAGGACGGGCTTCATGGAACACATGCACTGGGACGTAAACATGAACATATGGCAAGAAGTAAGGGGGAGGCGGTTGTTCAGGTAAAGTAGTACGTAGGCAAGAAATTGTGTGCATTGATGGTATATTATTCATTCTGCTTTTCAAAGATGAAAACCCCGTGGTGTCCAAAGTGCGGACTGGGGGCCATTTGTGGCCCACGGCTGATTTTTTTTTAAATTGTAAAATTCTTAATTGGGCTGTGGAACATTCTAAAAATCTGCAGAGAAAACATTGTGATTTAGAGAACAACGTCATAATATTTTGAGGAAAAAGTGACATCACTTTAGCAGCATAAAGTGGAATTTTTTTGTAATATTATGAGAACATTTTTTAATTGGGTTATGGGAAAAGTTACAATGTTGCAAGTATAAAGTCTAAATATTATGGGAATAGAGTTACAGTTACAGGAAGAACATTTACCAGAAGAAACTGATGTGGATGGAAAATTAAATAACAGAGAAATGGAAAAAAAAACAAAAAACTACCACCACCAAAAGAGCAGTGTGCCACTGTTATATAAATGATCTTTGACTAGCATTTTTGCAGGAGCTACATCCTTCCAAAAAAGCAGGGAGCTCCTGTCATACAGAGGATCTCACATTTTTGCAGTACATCCTTAAAAAGAACACATGCCACTGTCTTATAGACGATCTTTGACTAGTGTTTTTGTAGTAGCTGCATCCTTCAAACCAGCCGGGCGCTCCTGTCACATTAAGGATGTTTGACTCATGTTGTTGCAGGCGCTCCTTAGAAACTACAGGGGGGTCCTGTCATACAGCGGAACTTCGACTTGCGTTGTGGCTGTTACATTCTTAAAAACAGCTGGGAGCTCTTGTCATATTGAGGATCTTTGGCTCGCAATATTGCAGTTGCAACATGCTTAAACTGCAGGGCACTCCCGTCGTGTAGAGGATCTTCGACCTGCGTTGTTGCACTAGCTACATGCTTAAAAACAGCTGGCGGCTTCTGTTAAATGGGAGATCTTTGACTCGCATTTGTGCAGTAGCTACATCCTTTAAAAAAGCAGGGAGCTCCTGTCATAAAGAGGATCTTTGACTCGCATTTTTGCAGTGCATCTTTTAAAAGTACAGCGTGCCACTGTCACATAGATGATCTTAGAGTAGCATTTTTGCTGTAGCTACATCCTTAAAAAAAGCAGGGAGCTACTGTCATATTGAGGATCTTAGACTAGAGTAATTGCTGAAAATACATACTTAAAAAAAGCAGGGAGCTACTGTCATATTGAGGATCTTAGACTAGAGTAATTACTGAAGATACATTCTTAAAAACAGCAGGGAGCTTGTCCATAGTTAACTCATAATTAATTGCATAAGTAAATATTGTTGACCTGATATTCTCTTTATTTCTTGTATGTTGTTACATGTTATTTCATATTGTTTTATTCATATTGCATCAATTTATTATTATTTATGTATTATTTAAGTTTGTCTTTTCTTCCTCATTTGAGCTGCTGTAACCAAGCCCTTGTAGATCAAGTCTTAAGTTTAAAATAAGTTATAATAATATAGTCATAATATAATATTACATACTTATTAATATCTATAGTTAGTAAGGATGTACATTTCTTTGTGGTAAACAATTTGATATGCTATTTGATATACTATGATAACTACATCATTTTATGTAAAGGGATATCAATATTTGAAATTTGGGCTATTATTTTATTCATAAATAATACACAGGTAGATGTCTCGCAGTTTATTTCATGTTGTTCATGTTCATGTTTAAAGCGACCGGCGATTTGTCCCATGGTTTGACGGTCCCTGAACGCACCTTCTTCGTTCTCACACACTGCACTGTTATACCGTTTTTAACGTTTTTTCAAAGTCAAACCTGAGATGTGTGTGACTATTACGATAGTATGTCTGCTTTCATGGATGACTAAGGAAATGAAAAATATTCACATTTGAGAGGCTAAATATTATATTTTTACATATTTTTTCACACATTAAAAATATCTGAATTTTAAAAAATGATTAATCGAATACCAAAATAGTTGATGATTAATTGGATAATGGGTTAATTGTTGATCAATTAATCATCATTTGTTGCAGCTCTAATGGTTACCATGTATTTACCGCTGATGATTAGCGAGCGGTCCCAATTTTCATTTGGTTTTGGTGATGCAGGCTAAACTTTTCCATCGATGCCTGCGGTATGAATTACGTGCTGGCCGGGGATGGATTGAGTGTGAAGATGTGAAGTGATGTCAACTGACAGGGATGGCCTCTGCGCACCAAAAGAGCGCCGCTTGCGCAGAGCGGGCACGTGTGCTTCTCCTGGACTTGAACGTCTGCTCGTATTAGCATTGGCAGCTTGGAGATGCTGCAGAAGCCTGAGGTGTACTGCTGGTGACGTGACAGCGGGGGATGACATCACATCCCGGCGCCGTGACACCTCAGGATATCGTAGACTGTCACCTCTTAGCCAGTTTCTGGCACACAGCACCGGGTAGAGCCACACCCCTTAGCCAGTTTCTGGCAGACAGCACAGGATAGAACCGCACCTCTTAGCCAGTTTCT
>QODF01000190.1:318513-342710 GCA_024372805.1 Oostethus manadensis
AGAAGGCCCCCGGGAAGACCTAGGACACGCTGGAGGGACTATGTCTCACAGCTGGCCTGGGAACGCCTTGGTGTCCTCCCGATGGAGCTGGAAGAGGTCGCTGGGGACCGGGAAGTCTGGACTTCCCTACTGAAGCTGCTGCCCCCGCGACCCGGACCCGGATAAGCAGTGGAAAATGGATGGATGGATGGATTTTACTTTGTGCACTTTGTACATTTGGGCAGTAGCCGCATATCTAAAAACAGCAGGGTGCTCCCGTCATATAGAGGATCTTTGACACATTTTTGCAGTAGCTACATCCTTTAAAACAACAGGACACTCCTGTCATACAGACGATTTTTGACTAGTGTTTTTGCAGTCCATCCTTAAAAAGAGCAGCGTAGCATGTGATCTTTGACTAGCTTTTTTGCTGTAGCTACATTCTTAACATCAGCAGGGCGCTTCTGTCATTGGAAGGATCTTTGACTCGCTTTTTTGCAGTAGCAAAAACAGTCCTTAAAAACAGCAGGGCGCTCCTATCATATAGAGGATCTTGGACTACGGTTTTTGCAGTAGCTACAGTACATCCCTAAAAACAGCAAGTTACTTCTGTCATATACAGGATCTCTGACTAGTGCTTTAGCAGTAGCTACATTCTGAAAAACAGCCAGGCACTCCTGTCATATAGACAATCTTTGACTTGTGTTTTTGTAGTAACTACGTCTTTAAAAACAGCAAGGCACTCCTATTGTATAGATGATCTTTGACTCACTTTTTTTACAGTATCTGCATCAGTAGGGGATCTTTGACTAGTGCTTTTGCAATATCTACGTCGTTAAAAACAGCAGGGGATCTCTGACTAGTGGTTTTGCAGTATCTACACCGTTAAAAACAGCAGGGCACCCCTGTCATATAGAGGATCTTTGACTAGTGTATGAATGTGCTTTAATTTATGAGCTTACACTTTATGCCACATGTGCACACCCGTCTTTATCAGGAATGTTTATTGCGTTATGTCACTTTGTGTACTGTAGTGTGTGTGTGTGAGATTACTTGCGTGTTCTCGCGTCATCTACTTGAGGAAAAGGCGAGCTAAGAACATTCCCTCTAGCGGATTGCGTGCCCCCGAAACATATTCCCATCTCATCCCCCGAACGGCAATGAAGGCCCGGTAGTTAATGGAGTTAGTGAGCATGTGCACCGGTGATCCGCCACAGGAAGTGACAGCCAGCGATGGGACGCCATGTAGTCATGAATATCCAAGAACTTTAGCGCGGAAGATGTCCAAAGAACCTGCTTCGTACCTCAGAGGACGACTTATCGCTGTAAGAAGACACGGATGCTTGATGTTGCGGCACTTTCCTTTTGGCTTCGGAAGTTAACTTCCTGTCTCTGCATGCCCTGACCTGAAACCTGCCACGTCCTTAAAAACAGCAGGGCGCCCCTGTCATGTAGAGGATCTTTGAATAGTGTTTTTGCAGTAGCTATATCATTAAAAACAGCAGGGTTCTCCTGTCACGTAGATGATCTTTGACTAGCGTTTTTGTAGTACCTACATGCTTAAAAACACAGGATGCCCCTGTCACTTAGAGGATCTTTGACTACCGTTTTTGAAGCTGTATCCTGAAAAACAGCAGGGCGCTTAAGTCATCAAGAGGATCTTTGATTAGTGAGTTTGCAGTAGAGCCACACTCACATAGATGATCTCTGATTAGCGTTTTTGTAGTACCTACATGCTTAAAAACAGCAGGGTGCTCCTGTCACGTAGATGATCTCCGACTCGCTTTTTTTGTAGTACCTGCATGCTTAAAAAAGGTACGGTGCCCCTGCCCTGTAAAGGATCTTTGATTAATGTTTTTTCAGATGATCCTTCAAAAGAGCAGTGTGCCACTGTCATGTAGAGGATCTTTGATTAGTAAGTTTGCAGTAGATCCACACTCACATAGATGATCTCTGACTAGCGTTTTTGTAGTACCTACATGCTTAAAAATGTCACGTAAAGGATCTTTGACTAGCGTTTTCGAAACTACATCCTTAAAAACAGCAAGGCACTCCTGTTATGTATAGGATCTTTGAATAATGTTTTTGTTGTTGATCCTCCAAGAGAGCAGTGTGCCACTGTCATGTGGAGGATCTTTGACTAGCCTTTTTGTGTTGTATCTTTAAAAAGAGCAGCGTGCTACTGTCATATAGAAGATCTTTGACTAATGTTGTTGCAGTAGCGACATCTTTAAAAACAGCAGGGCGTGCCTGTCATGTGGAGGATCTTTGACTAGCCTTTTTGTGTTATATTTTTAAATAAGGGCAGCGTGCTACTGTCATATAGAGGATCTTTGACTAGTGTTTTTGAAGCTACATCTTTAAAAACAGCAGGGCGTGCCTGTCATGTAGAGGATATTTGATTAGTGAGTTTGCTGTAGATCCCTAAAAACAGCAGCGTGCCACTGTCATATAGATGGTCTGTGACTAGCTTTTTTGCAGTAGCTGCATCTGTAAAAACAGCAAGGCACTCCTGCCATATAGAGGATCTTTGACTAGTGTTTTTGAAGCTACAGCTTTAAAAACAGCAGGGCGCCTCTGTCACGTAGAGGATTTTTAAATAGTGTATTTACAGTATAACCTTAAAAAGAAGTGTTCTACTATCATACAGATGATCCTTGACTAGCGTTTTTGCAGTAGCTGTAGCTTTAAGAACATCAGGGCACTTCGATCATATAGAGGATCTTTGACTAGTGTTGTTGAAACGACATCCTTAAAAGCGGCAGGGTGCTCCTGTCATGGCGACGACCTTCCATTAGTATTTTTGCAGTATATACTTCAAAAGAGCAGCATGTCACTGTCTTATGGATGATCTTTGACTAGCATTTCTGCAGTAGCTACGTCCTTTTGGCTCAGCTTCATCAGCTGCAAGAAAGGCGGAATATGAAGCGACGGAACCTCCTGTCTCTGCATGCCCTGACCTGAAAGTTTAAGCGGTTGCGGCACAAATGAGCTTCATTTGTTCATTATCTTCTAGCAATAAGGAAAACAGATGAGCCCAAAGATTTTGCCTCCTGGAGGGATTTGTGTTCCATGAAGAGTATCATCTTGTGTGCATGGATGCAAAGCTGCAGCCCTGCAATTACTCATAACCTGGGGCTTTAATAACTTCACCGCAGAAGGTCCACGCAAACAAAGAGCTAAATGATTTTTGATACAGAGAACAAAGAGCGAGGCGCCACTCCAACCTCATTATGGTCGTTTCACGCGCCTCAATTGTACTTTGTACTTTACTGTGTTTTTGCGTAGAGCAATTACAAAGACACAAGAGAAAAAACATCCCACTGAACAATGAACCGCCAATTGGTCCAAATTTTTCAGACACGCAGTCGATTTTTTTAAAATTCACATTGTCTCCGCAAAAGAGGAGTTTTTTTCCCAGCCAACTTCAGGCCGCCGTTTTGACATGTTCTGTTTTTGAAGGGGGTGGTTTCGTGTTTGTGAGGGGATTCTGGCAGGATCGAGCGGTCCGCCGGGGGAACTACTTCACCACACGAAGGTTCCCTCTCCTCGCGATGACATCATTTCATCCACGTTATGCCACTTTCCACGAGATTCTGCGTTTAACCGTAAATTCCGTTTTGAGTTGCGGCCGACAGCAGCTCCTGTGTGAATGTCCACTGTAGTATTTGACTACAGGAACGTCATATAGGTGGGACAACAGCTCCCAAGTATCCTCTCAATGCTAACGAGTCTGTGTAATGTCTTATTAACGTTGTAGACGTGTTATTTTCTATTATTATGTCGGGGGAAAGGTGAACACAGGGGTGTCTGGAGGGCTCTAATAATGCTAAAACCATCTTAAGGGTTCCTGACATGCGTTATCAACCTTGCTTAAATATGTTTTACATTTCTGCCAGCCAGCGTTAAATGACATTTATAGTTCCAGGCGCTGGCCTTGCTTCCTCTGCTCAGGCTCGTTTTTGGAAGTACTACCACTCGACCGCACAAACATGGTGGTGTAGGCGACGGAGTCTGTTTACAGTGATTACAGCCGAGACTTGAGATTTTTTAGGGAGAAAAGAAGGGAAAAACATTTGGAGAGAACTTGCAGAACATGGATATAAGACTTAGGACATGGAGATCTTATTAGCCTGGTTTATTTCACAATAAACATACATATTGCTGTGAAAAGATGTTTATATTACATGTATAGTGCTTTACAGCCTTGTCGCTATCACGTAATATGTCTTTCTTTTCCTGTGTACCGGCGGAATAGCGTCCTCTGTCAGAAGGCGTTCTTACCTTACGTTCAAGCCAAACGCGTCTTGCAAACATGTTCCTTCATAGCAGCCATCAGTGGAATGATCACTGCAAAGAACAGACCCAAAGGTGGGCGTCCATCTGTCTCTCGTTCTCAGCACTCGGTGCGTTTTTGTTTGAAACCTACCCCTTTGAGAAAAGAAAGCAGACTTGCAGTAACGGTACATTAATACTGGATCAGGAAGTGTAAACATCCAGCAGCAGCACGGCATTTTGAGGGAAAATGTACTGAAGCAAGTTGAGAAGCCTTTTTTTTGTTCTGTGTTAGCACGGTGGTGAGAAATGGGACATTTTGGGGAATTTACCGTTGGCTTACAAACAATTAATAACAGCTAAGCCCTTTAAAGAGGTTTTCTGTGCTCTTATTATTGTTTTTTTGTCTGTATTTCTCAATGTGACCGGATTAACCCAAGACCCGGACTTCTGTGGAACGTCCAGATTGATGCTCGCGTCGGGAACAGTCAAAGGGGCCCCCTTTTCAAGCGGAGAGCGCCATAAAGCACCGCCGGGACTAACAGCCGACAGTAAAATGCTAATAAAAAACCGCCGCCGTCAAAATGTTATCGGAACGAAATGAACGCGGCGCGCTCTCGGCATTTTATGAGGTGCGAGCCGAGCTCCCCTCTCCGAGCGTGGCGAGGAAGTGGTTGGCCGAGAACAAGGGCCAGGTGGAAGCGACGACGCCGGGATCGGCCCGCGTGAGAGGCGACACCCGCTCTTTGCTACTTAAGCCTCGGCGGCCGATAGCTGCTCCCGATATCTACGCTATCTCCGTTTATCACTCAGGGCCGGCTTATCATCATCTCAGGGTCTCAGGGTGCTTTTTTTTATATCCGTGGAATTTGCTTCAGATTGAAGAGACGGCAGCTGATTTTCCGATCTCAGACTCATCGCTGAGGAGTTGCCACCGGGGATTGTGCGTATCATTCCTTTCATGGGATGCATTCGGCTTTTTCTTTTCCAAGCATGTGGACGGCGCTGAATTGATTTGATTTACATTCCTGCAAAAAATTCTTCTTCTCAACGCGGACTCCCACGTTGGGTGATTCATCATGTCTGCTTAAATATGTTATACATTTTTGGAATTCTGTTCTAAGCCTTTTGGTCCAAGAGAGTCAATGAATTGGATGGAAGGTTTTATATTTGGAATGTTATTTTTAACACTCCTGCAAAAAATGTCACATTATTAAAGAAAAATTGTATTTTTTATTAGTTTTTATTAGTTATATTACCACTTTATTCCCACTATATATTAACTTACTAACTTTAACTAACTAATTTACTAACTTTAACCTGGGGATACCAAATTCATTTGTTCCAAAAGGATTTCTGTAAGCCGAATTGTTTTGTAATATTGAGACATTTTAAAAATTTCTTTCACTTTCAGCTGTTTTTTCCATTTTTTCTCCTAATTATGACTTTATTCCTGCAATATTTTGACTTTATTCTCCTGATATTATAACCTTTTCCACAACCTAATTTTCCAAAATGACAACTTTTTTTTAATTTATATTTTGACTTTATTTTTCAATTTTTGGCTGTTTCTTTAAAGTTATTTGTTAAAATGTATTTTGAGATTGGGTACAAATAAATAACTCCGACCGCACTTTGAACACCAAGATATGTTAGATATATTTTAAAATATCTTAAAAAAAAACAAAATTACGATGTTTACAAACTTACGAGAGCCATTTGTGGTCATCAAAAGAGCCAAATCTAGCTCCCGATGTTGTCCCTGTTATAGTTCACCAGAAATGATGAGCCAGGTCTCGCTGTTCCGTCTCATTTCCGTAAGTGAAGTCATCGGGGCGACACCTCTCAGCTAAAGCAGAGTCAACAAGCGCATCTCGAGGTCGATGGGCCGCTTGGTTCAGTGTATTTTTCATCAAGATAAAGGCCTCGCCAAAATGTCGCGCTGCTGCTGGATGTTAACAGCATACTGTCTTTTCCAAAATAGGAAGTTTTAAGACAAAAATGGAAAAAGCAAGAGAGAACGAGAGACAGATCCACCTTGAGTTTTGTTCTTTGCAGTGATCATATCCATGATGACTGCGATGAAGGAACACGTTTCCATGAAGCATTTGACTTGAAGTAAGTGTAAGTGTGGGTACTGAGTAAGTGCATTTTGAGAAAGAATGCTATTCCGGAAGTACACATGGAAAAAAAAAGAATGACATCAACGCTGCCACAGAACAGAGTAAGTCATGTCGTGTTTACTTAATGTCTTCTAAACACTATTCTGCATTATAAATGTTATGTAAACATTTTTCACAGCGATATGTTTGTTTACTGTGGGGGGCGGCTGTGACAAAACACGAAAAAAATCAGGCTATAAAGTACCGTTACGCTCATTGGGAAGCCCATTTAAAAGAATAATAGAAGGCTAAGCAATTTAGAGTTTGTTTTGAGGGCCACCAATCTTCATCTCCATGTCTTAAGGCTGAAGTCCATGATCTACAAGGTCTCTATTTCATCTCCAAAGATTTCTCCCTTCTTTTCTCCCCCAAAATTGTCTCAAATCTTGGCTAGGATCACTGCCAACATCCTCTGTCTCGTACACCGTCGCTTCCGGAAATGTGCTTGTCACAGATAGCACTATCAACTATAGATGTCATTTTTGCCAATTTGCCTGCAAAATTTGAACAATGCACAGTAAATGTCACCAAATTAATGACATGAATTAAGTAACCGCCGTTAACACGTAATATTTTTTTTAATTTCACAAAGATTTCAGATTTTTTCTTCTTGTAATATGTCATTATTGTTGTAATATTTTGGCTTTATTGTTCTAAATATGCAACCAAGTTGTATGCAGCCCAATTCTTCCAAAATTGCAGCTTTCAATTACATATTTTAGTGTTTATGTCATGTTTTAATTCTCCAGATATTTGGTCTTTATTTTCATAAAATTACTGCACTTTTTTTTCTTATTTTTGCTGTTTTTTTCCTTGTTTAATTTTATTTTGACAATGCACCAATAAACTAAAACAGTGGAGCGATGTAAGCATTATGTCCTCTGAAGCAGGGGTATCCAAAAGGCGGCTCGGGGGCCATTTGTGGCCTGCAGCTGTGTTTTTATTGGCCCATGGCACATTCACAAAATAAAATTAGCAAGAAAACTAATAAAAACAAAGAAAAAACTGTGTAAAAAATGAAAAATCAGCAGTAGGGTTAGAAGAATAAGGTCATTAAGAAAAAAATAACAAACATAACAAACATAATTTTAGTAGCAGTTAGTTAGAAATGGTAAAAAAAAAAAAAGAAATGTTAGAAATGGACAAAACTGCTGTAATTTTGCTAGAATAATGTCAGAATATTAAGAGAAAAAAGTCGTGTTGTAACAAGAAAAACAGATGCAATAAACTTCTAATATTAGGAGCAAAAATAATGTCAATTTAGTAGCAAAGGGTTAAAATATTAAAGAAAAAATATGTTTTTTTTTAAGTTATTGGAAAATTAAGTTTTTGGAAAATTACCTTGGGAAAAAGTTTGAATTTTCTGGGAATAAATTTGAAATATTATGGGGTTGGGGGAAAAAGGTAGAATATTATGAGAATAAAAAAGCAAATTTACAAATATCATTTAAGAAGAATGTTGAACCCCCAAAAAAACACAACAGCAAAAATGGGAAAAAAGAGCACATTCCAAAGTTCATGCTAATAATACTCTTTTTCGTCGCCTTTTCTTGAAATATTTTCGCAAAATATCCATTTTCACAAAATATCAAAGTGAACCTTGCATCCTTTCATTTTTCAGTATGTGGCCCTTGGTAGGAAAAGTTTGGACACGTTGAAATCCACAAAATATCCTTAATATTTGCCAAGTATCTTCCAGCCTGAAGTCATTTTTGGTAATCCCCGTTTAAACTGACGACGGGAGCGTAAATCAGTACACCGGGGGGCCGACAAGCCACGGCCGGGCGGCCCTTGACCGTTGATCTGTTGTCACTTGGAAGTAAATATTTGTATGATATATCGGAGTGTAAAGGGGGGCGGGGACGAAACATTCCCAGCATTCCCGTTTGCAGCCCGTTGCCATGGCACATTCTGATAATATAATTAGAATTAGGGCTTGAGCTCCAATTATAGTATATTAAATGTATATAGTTATGTAATAATTATATCAATAATTGTTATAATCAAAATTTATTTTTATTGTTCTGTAATTCAAACATAGTCTAATCAAGTGTACTTTTACAAGCATTAAGTCAATTATTAAGAGCAAAAAGTTATTAGGACACAAAAGTAGGAAAACGAGCGTCATTTTGGCAGCATAAAGTTGAACAATTCAAGAAAAAGGATGGAATTTAAAAAAAAAGTTTTGATATTATGAGAAACAAACTAAATATTGTTGTAACAAAAATAAACCTGTACTTAATGGGTAAATCACTTTGCAGAAAAGTACATGAAGGTCTTAAGAATAAAGTTAAAACAGCATGGGAAAGAAGTCGTAACCAGAGGAAAATAGAAAGAAGAAGAAAGTTCAAATAGTTGGAAAATAAATAAATAAAAAACACAAACAGCAGATACGGAAACAAATTATTTGTAATTTTCTGACAGTAACGTTGAAATAATATAAGAAAAAAGTCATATTATGATGAGAAAAATAGTGTCATATTATGGGGAAAAATAATGTCATTTTTGTAGCATAGAGTTGAAATATTAAAGACATTTTTTTTTTTTTTTAAAATAGTAATATTACAACAAACAAAACCAAATAAAGTTGTAATTTTTGTAAAATTACATTGTGGAAAAATATTATAATAATATACTACTACTACTAATAATAAGAAGAATAAGAATAATAAATATTATAATAATATAATTATAATTTTATGGGAATAGAGTCATAATAGTACAATTTACAAGAGAAAGAAAGAAAAAAAGAAAAACTGCTGTAATTTTATAAGAATAAAGTCACAATAGCAACAGAAAAATGTTGTATTATAACAAGAAAAAATGATGACAGAATAAAGAAAAAGTCCTGCTTTCACAAGATTAAACTCATAATTTATTTTAGCATAGCGTTGAAATAGTCAAGTCGTGAGAAACAAACTTTTGGAATATTAGGTTCGGGGGAAAAGTTATAACATGATGGATAAAAAGTCGTAATAATACAAGAAGAAAGCTGCCCCCCTCTGTCTTCTTTCTCTTCTTCTCCATCCCCTCCTGCTCTGGTCCGGCCGCCCCAAATTAAGTACGTAATACAAACTATAAGACGGGGGAGAGTAACTTATACTTTTCCCTGGCAGAGCAAACCTGTTTAGCATGAAAGGGCATCTAGATCATAAATTCTATCTGCCCTAATGGCTGGACAGAACACACACACACACACACACACACACACACACCAAAAAAAGAAGACGAAGAAAGCTGAAATATTTGGGGAAAATTAAGTTGCGGAAAAAGCGATAATATGAGAATAAAGTCAACATATTATGGGAGTAAGAGAAGAACATTTACAGGAAAAAAAGAAAAAAAACTGTCATTTCACAAGAAAAGTATCAAAAAAAAATGTCATATTCTAGCAAAATAAAAAGTTTACGAGAATAAACTTGTAATAATATTGGGAAAAATATTGTTGTTTTAGTAGCTGAAACAGTCAGGTCATAATAATATGGGAAAATTAGGTTGGGGAAAAAGTTATAATATTATGGGAATAAAATCCAAATATTACAAGGCGAAACATTTGAGGAAAATTAGGTTGCGGGAAAAGTGAAAATGCGACAAGAATAAAGTCTCATTAATTTTTAGGTAAAATCATCATTAAGAGAAGAACATTTGGCATTTGTTTGGAAAAAACAACAACAGAATAAACGGAAAAACAGTTGTAATTTCACAGGAATAACATTCAAACATTCAAAACATCAAGAGAAAAAAAGTCGCAATTTAATAAACTTGTATTATGGTGAGAAAAAATATTGTCATTTTAGTAGCATAGAGTTGAAATATTAACTTTTTTTTTTTTTTACCCAAGTCATAATATTCTGACAGACAAACATCCATCCATCCATCCATTTTCCTCCGCTTATCCGGGTCCGGGTCGCGGGGGCAGCAGCTTCAGTAAAGAAATCCAGACTTCCCGGTCCCCAGCGACCTCTTTCAGCTCCATCGGGAGGACACCAAGGTGTTCCCAGGCCAGCTGTGAGACATAGTCCCTCCAGCGTGTCCTAGGTCTTCCCGGGGGCCTTCTCCCGACCGGGCATGCCCGAAACACCTCACCAGGGAGGCGCCCGGGAGGCATCCGGACTAGATGCCCGAGCCACCTCAACTGGCTCCTTTCGATGTGAAGGAGCAGCGGCTCTACTCTGAGCTCCTCCCGGATGGCCGAGCTCCTCACCCTATCTCTTAGGGTGAGTCCAGCCACCCTACGAAGGAAACTCATTTCCGCCGCTTGTATCCGCGATCTCATTCTTTCGGTCATGACCCATAACTCATGACCATAGGTGAGGGTGGGAACGTAGATCGATCGGTAAACAGAGAGCTTTGCCTTCCGGCTCAGCTCTCTCTTCACCACGACGGTCCGGTACAGCGACCGCATTACTGCAGATGCTGCACCGATCCGTCTGTCGATCTCACGCTCCAACCTTCCCTCACTCGTGAACAAGAACCCGAGATACTTGAACTCCTCCACCTGAGGCAAGACCTCACTCCCAACCCGGAGGGTACAGTCCACCCGTTTCCGACTGAGAACCATGGCCTCGGATTTGGAGGTGCTGAGTCTCATCCCAGAAGCTTCACACTCAGCTGCAAACCGCTCCAGTAAACGCTGAAGGTCACAGCCTGATGAGGCCATAAGGACCACATCGTCTGCAAATAGCAGAGACGAGATCCTAAGGTCACCAAGCTGGACTCCCTCAACACCTTGACTGCGCCTAGAAATTCTGTCCATGAAGATTATGAACAGAATCGGTGACAAAGGGCAGCCTTGGCGGAGGCCAACGTTCACCGGAAACAAGCTCGACTTACTGCTGGCAATGCGAACCAGGCTCCTGCTTCGATTGTACAAGGACCGAATGGCACGTAGAAGCGGACCATCAATCCCGTACTCCCGGAGCACCCCCCACAGGACACCACGAGGGACACGGTCGAATGCCTTTTCCAGGTCTACAAAGCACATGTAGACTGGTTGGGCAAACTCCCACATACCCTCGAGTACCCTTGCAAGGGTGTAGAGCTGGTCCAGTGTTCCGCGACCGGGACGAAAACCACATTGCAGCTCCTCTAACCGAGGTTCGACTAACGGTCGTACCCTTCTCTCCAGCACCCTGGAGTAGACTTTCCCAGGAAGGCTGAGGAGTGTGATCCCCCTATAGTTGGAACACACCCTCCGGTCACCCTTTTTAAAAATGGGGACCACCACCCCGGTCTGCCAGTCCAGAGGTACTGTTCCTGACTTCCATGCAATGTTGTAGAGGCGTGTCAACCAACACAGTCCTCCAACATCCAGAGCCTTGAGAAATTCTGAGCGGAACTCGTCTACCCCCGGAGCCTTGCCACTGGGGAGTGATTTGACTACCCCAATTACCTCAGCCACGGTGATAGAACTGTCCACGTACGTATCCTCAGACTCTGCTTCCTCTATGGAAGGCATGTCAGTGGGATTGAGAAGGGCCTCGAAGTATTCCTTCCACCGACCAACTATATCCACAGTCGTGGTCAGCAAGCCCCCGTCCGCACTGTAAACAGTGTGAACTGGGGGCTGCTTCCCCTTTCTGAGGTGTCGGACGGTTTGCCAGAACCTCTTCGAGGCCGACCGAAAGTCGTGCTCCATAGCCTCACCGAACTCCTCCCACACCCGAGTTTTTGCCTCGACCACCGCCGAAGCCGCGTGCCGCTTGGCCTGCCGGTACCTGTCAGCTGCTTCGGGAGTCCCGCAAGCCATCCATGCTCGATAGGACTCCTTTTTCAGCTTGACGGCAGCCCTAACCCCCGGTGTCCACCATCGGGTTCGGGGCTTGCCACCACGACTGGCACCGACCACCTTGCGGCCGCAACCACAACTGGCTGCCTCAGCAATAGAGGCACGGAATACGGCCCATTCGGACTCAATATCCCGGTCCTCCCTCGAGATGCAGGCGAAGCTCTGCCGGAGATGAGAGTTGAAGACTCGACGAACGGGAGACTCTGCCAGACGTTCCCAGCACACCCTCACTACGCGTTTGGGTCTGCCAGGTCTGTCCGGCATCCTTCCCCGCCATCTAATCCAACTCATCACCAGGTGGTGGTCAGTTGACAGCTCAGCCCCTCTCTTCACCCGCGTGTCCAGAACATACGGACGCAGGTCTGATGATACGACCACAAAGTCGATCATAGACCTGCGACCTAGGGTGTCCTGGTGCCAAGTGCACTTATGGGCATCCTTATGTTCGAACATGGTGTTCGTTATGGACAAACTGTAGTTCGCACAGAAGTCCAGCAACAACACACCGCACGGGTTCAGGTCAGGGAGGCCGTTCCTCCCAACCACGCCCCTCCAAGTCACACTGTCATTGCCCACATGGGCGTTGAAGTCTCCCAGTAGAACTATGGAGTCACCAGCTGGGGTGCTCTCCAGCACCCCTCTGATAGACTCCAAGAAGGCTGGGTACTCTGAACTGCCGTTCGGCGCATAGGCACAAACCACAGTCAGGACCCTTTCCCCAGCCCTAAGGCGTAGGGAAGTAACCCTCTCGTTTACTGGGGATGACTCCAACACAGAGGCACCAAGCCGGGGGGCTAACAATAAGCCCACACCAGCTCGCCGCCTCTCCCCAGCGGCAACTCCAGAGAAGAACAAGGTCCAGCCCCTCTCAAGGAGTTTGGTTCCAGAGCCTAAACTGTGGGTTGAGGTGAGTCCGACTATATCTAGTCGGAATCTCTCCGCCTCTTCCACAAGCTCGGGCTCCTTCCCCACCAGAGAAGTGACATTCCATGTCCCAAGAACCAGATTTGGTCGCCGAAGCCCAGGTCGCCCGGACACCCGCCCTCGACCACTGCCCAAATCACACAGCACCGGACCCTTATGCTTGCCCCTGCAGGTGGTGGGTCTGCGGGGGGGAGTTCCCGTGCGGCTTCTTCGGGCTAGGCCCGGCCAGGTCCCACGGGTGAAGACCTGACCACCAGGCGCTCGCCTGCGAGCCCCTCCCCCAGGCCTGGCTCCAGGGTGAGGCCCCGGTATCCCACGTCCGGGCGAGGTGCGGTCACTCCTAATGTTTCTCTTCATATGGGTCTTCTGAATCACTCTTAGTCTGGCTCGTCACCTAGAACCTGTTTGCCTTGGGAGACCCTACCAGGGGCATAAAGCCCCCGACAACATAGCTCCTAGGATCACTCGGGCACTCATACCCCTCCACCGCGGTAAGGTGGTGATAAGGTGGTGATTCACGGAGGGGACAGACAAACAAACTTTTGGAAAATTAGGTTGGGATAAAGTTATAATATTATGGAAATAAAGTTATGGGAATAAAATCAAAATATTATAAGAAGAAAGCTGAAATATTTGGGTTCAAAACAGCAAAACTGGGAGAAAAGAGTGACGTTGCTACTAATAATAATTAAAAAAAATACTCTATATACTTGTATAACTTCTTACAAAATACCAAAGTGGCCGTTTTTTTAATTTATATTTCATATTTTAATGTGTGGCCCCGGGCGGAAAAAGTCTTAGGCTTTATTAAATCTCCTTCCAGTCCAAAATAATCAGCTGGCGTCCATGTCTTGGTACCTGCAGAAGCGACAAGAATCCATCCATGCTTTGGAAGGAATGCGCTGATTCATCTTTTCTACGGGTCTCAGCGGACTCGGGAATACACGTGACAACGGCGGAAACACGCAGTGAAGCGCGGATTCATTTCCGTCATCTTCCCCGCCACTTTTCTTCCTGTTCGGGCGTAATTGTTTGTCAGGCAGTCCCGGGGCGCCGCGACGAGGCGTGTTGTGTTATGGAGAGTTTCCGTCACAAGCCTTTGGGCGATAAACCAATGACACAGTTCCTCGTCTATCTCTGGATCCAGGGCGGAGGACTATAATTGTTCTTTATCTCTGCGGGACGGCCCGGCTCGGCCTGCTTTCTCACGGTGACGCGCAAAAACATAGACGGGGGTCAGTGGCTACCTTCATACTGCAGGTCAATCCCCATTTTCATCCGATTTTTTTTTCACGTCAGTGCGATTCCCTGGAATCCCATTCGTATCCGATGCCACGGCAGTCTGAACGTTCGGGTCGCGTATGTCCGACCTACACGTCATTGGAAGCCGACAAATGTCACAATTTGTCACCAAAATAGATGTTTTGTCACTTCCTGGTCACAAAGTTGAACTTTTTCTTGGAATGTGAAGGACTTTTTTGAGGACAAATAGCTTTAATGCATCAGCATGAAGTTAAAAAAATGTATATTAGAATAAAGTCAAAATATTATGAGATAAAAGTAATATTCTAATGAGAAAACAAAGACAATACACATGTAATATTATAAAGAAAAATGTTATTTTTGTACCATAGAGTTGAAATAATAAAGAAAAACAAAATAAAGCAGCCTTTTTTGGAAAATTAGCTTGGGGGAAAAGTAAATACATTTAAAATATTATACTAATAGGGTCATAATATTACAAGCAGAAACATTTGAAAGGAGAAAGTTGAAATAGATGGGAAAAAAGCAGAAATGAAAAGAAAAAGGAGAAAAAAGTTACAATAGCAAGAGAAAAATGTCATATTCTAACAAGATTTTTTTTTTTACTTTTCCAAGAATAATATCATAATGTCATATTAGTAGCGTCATTTCCTCGATGCACGTCACACACAAAATAAAAGTCGCACTTTTTCATGGAATGTGAAGGGCTACGTAAAAAAACGGGATTTTATTTAAAAAAAATGGAAGTGGGCAACCTACAGTACCCTGCGGTGTGGACGTGGCCAAAGTTACTTTCCTGTAGGGCCCGGGTGTCCAAACTTTTTCCACCGAGTGGCCACTGCCAAACCAAAGGAAGTGGGGGCCACTTGGGCAATTTTTGTAAATCAAGTCAAATGTAGATATGTGGAGACATTTTTAATATTTCCGCACAAAGTGAATTATTTCTATGAACTTTTTCTCCATACATTACACTTCTTTGCTGTTTTTCTGTACCTATTTAATTTAACAAACGGTATTCTTGTGCATATATCTTCTAAAATTGGGACTTAATAATATTTTATAATATAATATTTATAATAATATTTGGACTTTGTAATTGTACTAAATTGTAATCCAAAAATTACAATTTCATTCTTTGTTTTACTTGTTTCGAGTCTCTTCCTCAAATTATTCAGCTCTATGCTGTTTTTTGTGATTTTACTGGGTAAGCATCTGTGCGTGGGTGTCTACAAAACCCCCAACACATGCTGTACATTTAGCTCGTAAAAGACAAAAATCAAAATGTGATATATCCATTTCAAGAGTCAAACTTTTTTGTTGTTGTTATTATGAGAAGCTTAAATAAATTACTATTACATATTCTCAGATATTGTTTTGATAACTGATTGTAAAAAATGCTGTATATAGACATATATATGCCCCGACATTAAGACATGCTGCAAATTGAAGATAAACTGCGAGGAATGCGATCTCATTGAAGTTGTAAATGTAGGTCAGTTCTTGTGGTAATTGTTTAGGCCTGCAGAGAAGGCTTTGCTGGCCTTTTTGCTGGCGTCGCTTCGTGCCATTTGTGTAAAATCACAGAAAAAAAAAATGCACATGTGGAAATCGTTCAAAGACATTTGGCAAAACATTATTGCTAAGATATTCCGTCATAAAGGGGAAAAAAAAAGTTCAAGAACCAACCAAAAAACACCGAGAAACGCAGCAAGAACTGCTGCAAAACATGAAACCTTGCACCCCCAAAACATCCGTGTCAGTGATAACAACAGTAATGGTTGGACACCGTGTTATTTTTGGATATCCGTAGATAATATGGATGTAAATCACAGGTTATGATATGATTAAAAGATGATATATTTTTGTAAAACAGAACAATTCGATGTGGTTCACAAGCAATCATATCATATCAAAGTGGCATTTTTTACAGTACTTTACAGTGTCTTTCTTTGAGGGCATCGATTTTTCCATTCTATATTTTGTATTTGTATATTTATACCTCTTCCATTTGGATCTGGCATGTCCCGCACATGGTGTTTTTAACACCCCAGATGTAGCGTTTTAAAGTAATGAAGTTACCGAGCAGAAAAGTCACCATACTCACCCCTGCTGGTTTGGCTGGTCAAGTTTTGCGCCCTTACGAAAAAAATCCAAAGACGTTCCAAACTTTGGCTTTCCAACGCCGGCTAGCTCGGCCAGCGCCCAAGCGGAAAGGTTCACATAATCTCCTCTGTTGGTCTGGCTGGTCAAGTCTTGCACCTTTCTTGGAATTCATCCAAAATGGTCAGACGGGTTTTTAAGCCGGTCGAATCGGTTTATTGCTAAAGTTCCGAATAGGTAACACAACTTAATTGGGTTTTATTGGCCTCACGAGCTGGTTCGAAACAAAACAGAAGGCGTTTAAGGCGCTACCGTGCCAACCAACGACACAAAAGGTACTGAGTGTTATTGGATTTCTAAAGGTCCTGTACTTTGCCAATATTATCTGTGTTTGTTTTGCAAACACCGGGTCAGTAACGACTTCCACTGCAAACCATTTCACGTCATGCAATTCCCGCCACTCTCAAAAACACCCGAGATGAAATAATCAAGAAAAGTGCAACCATTATCCACGACTATTTTTCCCATCGCGTGCTTGCAATGATCTCTGCAGGCTAGCAGAAAGTGTCATGTTGCCGTCCGCCAGCGCAGTCTGCTCTCTGTCACAGATTCATGTCAGCACCAACGGGCTAGCAAGTGGATAAAGTGGGAAGGCGACTGGCAGATCGTCCGGCGCTACATCCTGACCATCGCCGGCGGTGAAGGGCTCTCGGTTCACATTTCAGCGCGGCACTCTGACAGCGTCACAATGGGAGGGGGTGGGGGGTGGGGGTTACGACACCCCCGCAAATCAAATTAGCATCCGAGAAGACAAAAGGCTTACCATCGCTCCTGTCTCAGGCAGACCCAATGAAAGGAGCAGCTCACGTTGGGTCGGAACAGGAGGAAAATGTGCTGGGGTCTTGGCTGCGGGACCCCAGCACATTTCCCCTTTCATACTGGGATATCATCGTCATCAAACATGAACAATATGATTGTCAAAAGTTTGATGTAATGAAATATATTATAAAAATGCTTGTACGCCATTTCAAACGCAATATATAATGAGTCTTAGAGCCCATCCATCCATCCATCCATTTTCTTTTGAGGTCGTGTCGCAGGGGCAGCCCAGACTTCCCTCTCCTCGGACACTCCGTTCAGCTCTTCCGGGCGGATGCCGAGGCGTTCCCAGGCCAGCTGAGAGACATAGTCTCGCCAACGTGTCCTGGGTCTTCCTCAAGGCCTCCTACCGGTTGGACGTGCCCTGAACACCTCCCCAGGGAGGCGTCCGGGAGGCATCCTAACCAGATGCCCGAGCCACCTCAGCTGACTCCTCTCAATGCGGAGGAGCAGCGGTTCTACTCCGAGTCTCTCCCGGATGACAGTGCTTCTCACCCTATCTCTAAGGGAGAGCCCAGCCACCCTGCGGAGAAAACTCATTTCGGCCGCTTGTACCCGCGATCTTGTCCTTTCGGTCACTACCCAAAGCTCATGACCATAGGTGAGGGTAGGAACGTAGATCGACCGGTAAATCGAGAGCTTTGCCTTTTGGCTCAGCTCTCTTTTCACCACGACAGATCGGTGCAGAGTCCGCATCACTGCAGACGCCGCACCAATCCGCCTGTCCATCTCGCGTTCCATCCTTCCATCACTCGTGAACAAGACCCCGAGGTACTTAAACTCCTCCACTTGAGGCAGGACCTCATCCCCGACCCGGAGATGGCACTCCACCCTTTCCCGGGCGAGAACCATGGACTCTGACTTGGAGGTGCTGATTCTCATCCCAGCCGCTTCACACTCAGCTGCGAACCGATCCAGTGAGAGTTGAAGGTCACAGCTCGATGAAGCCAACAGGACCACATCATCTGCAAAAAGCAGAGACCGAATCCTGTGGCCACCAAACTGAAACCCCTCAACGCCCTGGCTGCGCCTAGAAATTCTGTCCATGAAAGTAGTGAACAGAATCGGTGACAAAGGGCAGCCCTGGCGGAGTCCAACCCTCACTGGAAACGGGTCCGACTTATTGCCGGCAATGCGAACCAAACTCTGACACCGGTCATACAGGGAACGAACCGCCTGGATTAGGTGGTCCGATACCCCATATTCCCGGAGCACTCCCCACAGTATTCCGCGAGGAACACGGTCAAATGCCTTCTCCGAGTCCACAAAACACTTAGGACCCATCAATTATAACCGGGCCTTTGCACAACTGGTGGATCTTAGAGCTCTACGATTGGAATCAGGCTTTCGGATGACCGACGGTTCTTAGTGCTTAACCATTACAACCGACCTTTGCTAGACAAACGGATCTTAGGGTCCAACAATTTCCAAATTTTGCCTTTGCCAGTCCGATGTGTCTTAGAGATGAACCACTTGCGTTTGTGTAAATGCATTAAGTGTCTTGGTCATAATTTGAGCTTTTGCTTTTGAGGCAGCGGCGGCTCTGTGAAGGTCCAAAACAAGTTCCAAAGCGTGCAGAACCAGCACAGAGAGACATCAGTGGAGTGAATGTTTTGGCAAATACTCTCTCGATCCCCATTCATCTCCATGCACATCACACGGCATCGCCCTCCCGGTCCAATAGACCACAGACATAACTCTGAGTAAAGACGCGTCCATCCTCATGATTTGTTTATTCACAGCCCGCAAAGTGAAAAGGTAAGCGAGGGGGGTGAAGACGGGCTAATAAAAACACGGCACGCCGGGGAGCGGTGCTTGGTCGTAGAGCATCCGTGCAGCGCAGCGGAGGGAAAGTCGGCCTCGGTTTGAACGGCAGGTAGCGCTGAGGTTAAATATAGACGCAACGAGAGGAAGGCAGCGTGCGAAGGCAACATGAAAGGCGGCAACAGGAAAGGAGCGAGCGCTTTGCCAAGTAGCGCAAGATCATTACGACACTTTAAAGACGGCGAGAGAAGACCTTGTGCGTGCGAGTAGTGATCATTCCTCGTCGTTAGGATTACTTTTCATGTATGCCACTTGGAGGAGAGCATTGATACAGCAGGATATTACCCCTGCAGGAGGTGAGAAAAGAAAAGTACGTGTGGAGTCGGCGCTTCCTTTGCACCTCGAACAGCTTCCGCTCTTCTGGAAGGGCTTTTGTGGGAATGGTTATGAGGCAAGAGGTTGGTGTTCCCAATCATGCAATTGGCCAAAGTGTCCTCAGAGATGTTCCACTTGAGGGGCATTTTCAGCTCAAGAGCCAAATTAGAAATGTGGACCCCAGAAAGAGCTGGGACTTAGAAGAATAAGAGGACAGGAATAAGGGCCGGGTGTCACACTTGGTACTCCTGTGGGAATTGCTCTCAACCATAGCATCCGTATAATCATTCCCACATATAAAGGAAAACTGCATTGTTTGGCGGAATTTTGCCCATCAACGTGCAACAGTGCACGTAACGGGACACACATATTCCGACTGCAAAGCTCTAGAAATACATCCAAAAAACGCCAACGTGACCTGTATATACACCTAGCTACAGCAACATTGTAATTGTAGCAGCTAACACCAATAACTACTTTTCTGGGGTAGTGACACAGTGCCTGACGCCATTACCGAGAGGTAACGGGCCCGCTCCTTAACGATGCCACCAATCCGTACCAAGTATTAGCAAACGTTCCATGTTTTGTTTGTACAGGGCTAGGTGGGCTGTGTTGTGATATCACATGCTCCATGTATCGGAATTTATTTTTTGGTCGACTTACTCCGTGGACAGCTGGTCTGGGGTGTCTTTTCCACTTGATTTGGGGTAGGTGGAAGAATGTTTTTATCACAGCATTAGCGCTAACAATTTTGAGTTTCTTGTGATGCAGTTGGAGCAATGTCGTCCTCGCCATACGCACAAAACCTTTCCATCGATGATAAGATTGTATGCCACCCGGTGCGGCAGAAACACTCGGCATGGCTTGAAAAGCTCCGCATTTAAGACATGTCTGCTCTGATGTTTCTCTCTCCCTCTCGTGGGCTCGGCTTCTAAAACCTGTAGCTCATCCTCTGTGTATTCAGGCTCAAAAAGATAAGGTTCTGGATCCTTATTTGTTCAGAAGTGGTCGCCGGCAGCAGCAGCGGCTCTCACGAAGTCTAGCATGATTAGTACGTTTATTTGCAAACAGACAAACCGCTTTCTACGCTGCTGTTGTTGACGGAGGTAGTGTTACTTCCTGTCCATGGGCTGTATGAAATCAATGTGCCCGGAAACAAAGTAATGATCAAAAGAGGGCAAAATACTGTAACGCCGCAGTGCGTGAGGCAGGATTGGACACGCAAATAAAGTGCTTAACGCACATTGCAATTCATAACACTATTTACTACTTCATGGTTTTGACACTAAGCATCATGGGAGCTGTAGTTCTTAAAACAAATATACTGCAAGACCAAGTAAAAATTGAGGACATCCACAAAAAGTGCTCTCACATCCAGTTCAGCTGTCTAACTCCAGTCAAGATCATCTAGGTGAGCTTTAAAGCCGATTACGTAAATTTGCATACCAAAATGTTTGAGCCCTCTGGTGATGGGATAGAAGGTGTGACAATCAACCCTGTGGATTTTGTTCTTGAGGAGCAGTCGGCAGCTACTGTACGACGCCTGGGAACCAGCTCCTGGTCGTCAGTCAGCATCTTAGCCAGCGAAGCATCAATGTGTGGGCGACTGTCGGGGTAACGTTGCTGGAAGCGTCTTTCCCCAAGGATGGAGGAAGCGGGTACCCTCCAGTTACTGGACAAACCCTTCTATCATCTGGGGTATAATCTTATGAACATTGTAGTGGTGGCTGGGTATAAAATAACGATTAATCGCATTTTGTCCACAGTTAACTCATAATGAATCACATTTAATCGCAGATAGAAAAACGCTTTTATCTTTAATACGTAGGCATGTACAGTAAATCTCTTTGTGGTAAACGCAACCGCGCTTTTAATTTAACGTTGTTCCTGTCCTAGTTTTACACATACGATCAGTTAGAGGGCTCTAATGTTGGTATGTTTTACTGATGTGTTGAAAATCTTTCCCTGTGACTAGCTACTGTGCTGCTAATGCTATGTACTCCCGTTCTCGTCTTCAGCTACGGTCACACTGACACAAGACCCCAAAGAGGTGTCCTCGGCTATGCCTGCCAGTAAATATCCCCTGGTAGCCCGATTTGAGCTCGCAGTTCAAAGCAAAAGATTAGCAGTAAACAGCCCGCATCTAAAACCTGGTATGCCAAGGTACCTGAGAGACGTTTGTTAAGGCGTTAAAAAACAACGGCACATTTTTTGGAATTTTGCCCATCCTCCACAATCCTTATGAACACACGTCTTTCTCTTTCCCATTGAGCCGTCCGCCCGGTATATAATTCCCCACACAAACGCTACGTCTCTTCCCATTGACAGCATATCACAGAAAATTCGTTTTTTATTGGCCAGTTCCGTAATTCCGTAAACGCGGAAGCCCTAGTGATGTTAGTGGCTAGCCGAGGTGTCACTACGCCAGGAACGTAGTTCTTGGGCGTAACAATGTTAAGGAGGATGGAGGGAAGGATGCTTGGTAAGTAGGTAACTGGAGCCTTGTTGGCGTTTTTTGGAGTTTTTTTTTCCAGAATGGCTTTACAGGCGGAGTATTGGTTTTCCATTCTGTGCTTTGTGGTTTTATATTTGATCTAGAACGCACAGAAAGGAGTGTGTCCTGTGTGCCGCCCCAAATGGGCTGCTTGTGTCAGTCAGTACATCAGCCCTCGGTGTTACTACTCCTTGACTTCATGATTTGGATTTGATGTCAGGTTCCGCTCTGTTGAATATACGCCTGATTGATCGCTCTTGGAGTTACGGACATCCCCCTGCCAAGCGCCGCCGCTTGCAAAGTGTCCCCATCAATCACGGTCACATGTTTTCCCCCCTCCTCTTTTTAACGGCGCCCCGGGATGGCGGACTCTTGCGTGGGGGAACGCTGCGCTGCGAGCGTAGGCGTGCGGCAGCGTCACCGCAACAAAAGCAGCGCGGACGGGCTGACGAGTTGCCGTGACCTCCCTCGCCGAGGTATCTGCCGCCGCACTCGTGAGCGGCGTGAACTTTGTTTGAAGCGCTGCTGCACGCCGCTAACGCTGAATATTGCATGAAAGCGTCGGCCTTCCCCGGAGTCCACGTGCGTTTACTTGAGGCCGGGATAGATAAAGCGAGGAAGGCGAGCAGGGGACGAGGGAGGGAAAGCAGAGCAAAGTGGCAAAGAGTTGTGGGAGGGAGTGGAGGCGAGCGGGAGCCTGAGAGCGAGCCAGCGAGCAGCTGAGATGAAGATGCCGCGGAGGACGAGGAGGAGGCTACTTTGCGGCTCAAAGAGGCGACTGCTCTCGGCCAAAGCGGGAATGGCCTCAAGCTGTTGCCGCCATAGACAATAGCCTCCCCAGGAAGTCTTATTTGTGTCTAAGATGGCGTATTTTCTGTTATTTTGTCTATGGTATCGGGTAATAGGAGTGTAAAGGTGACTGTAGGGGTGTTATTTTTATACCTACAGGGCTCTACTAATGGTAAAAACCATACCTCTGTATAGCATCCTGCATAACAACAGCTTGTTTTTGCTGTGGCATTTTAACTAAAAATTGGCAGTATTTAACCATGAAACAACAACCATTTATTCATAATTAAGTTTTGAAAAGACACAATGCTCACGGTATTGTGTGTATTGTGCACGATTGCGCACGGCGCACGACGTTTGAGCCACGATTTTGCGAATGCGTTCCCTAGCCATCTAAAAAACCTTTATTCACTATGCAGGCGATGTCGCTTTGTCACATGCTTAGCTGTTGTAAAGTGGCAGTGTGGTGTTAACCACCACAATAAACCGCTCAGTCTCAAATAATTGAACAGTTTTTGGGACACTTATCACCGAAAATCTAAAAACGGGTGAAGAATTCCGTTTAACCCGTCAGGTCTGACAGAGTAAAGCTATGTGTTTGCTGAGAGAGTGAATTAGTGGTCTCAAAAAGGCTATTGATGCACGGAAACCTGAAAGTGGCAGCGCGGGTTGCAAGACCGAGTCTATTTCAAGAGAAAAACATCACAGACATCCAAATAATCATAAAAATAGAAAAAGTCACAAGTGAGCGAATGACATTGTGAGGTTTTTTTTTTTGGCGTGTTTTTCATTTTTAATCCCGGGCCCGGGGATACTGAGGATGAAAGGACGCGTGCGCGACAACAAGCAGGGAACATTTAAAAAGAGGCACCATTGAGAGTGAAGAAGGGAGGAGGTGACGAATTAAACACCGAATGACGGGAGTATGGAAAGAATGTGTCACACCCCAATGTGACATGACGGTGAATGCCAGGCTTCTTTTTCTAGACCCTTTTTGGGGGGAAAATAAAACGACGGCAAAAAATTAGAACTATTTTTTTGAAATAACAGATTTAAAACCCTCCAAATCACTTTTGTGCACGAGTGACGGGAAGAAAAGCTCTGACTGGCTCGGGGGAAACGTCTTTTGAGCGCCACCAGTTGGTTTATAAGATGAGCGTCATGTATTATTTGGGAAATTTATTTTATGGTAGAAATGTGACCCCACTGACCGCGTACAAGTTTGGTATTTTCCTACCAGCGCTAACTTTGTGTGGCCACAGTAGGAGCAAGAATGCGATGTTAGCGTTTCCGGTAGAAAAGTGACTGCATTCATACATTGTTCTACCAACGCTAACTTTGTGTAACCACAGAAGGAGCAAAAATGCGATGTTAGCGTTTTTAACTTTGTGTGACCAAAGAAGGA
>QODF01000190.1:344548-356767 GCA_024372805.1 Oostethus manadensis
CAGAAGGAGCAACAACGCGATGTTAGCGTTTTTAACTCTGTGGGACCAAACAAGGAGCAAAATGCGATGTTAGCATTTTTAACTTTGTGTGACCACAGAATGAGAAAAAATGCGATGTTAGCTTTTTAAACTTTGTGTGACCCCAGAAGGTGCAACAATGCGATGTTAGCGTTTCGGTAGAAAAATGACTGCATTGATACATTGTTCTACCAGCGCTAACTTTGTGTGGCCACAGAAGGAGCAACAATGAGATGTTAGCGTTTTTAACTTTGTGGGACCACAGAAGGAGCAAAATGCGATGTTAGCATTTTTCACTTTGTGTGACCACAGAAGGAGCAACAATGCAATGTTAGCGTTTTTACCTTTGTGTGACCACAGAAGGAGCAACAATGCGATGTTAGCGTTTTTACCTTTGTGTGACCACAGAAGGAGCAACAATGTGATGTAAGCGTTGATAACTTTGTGGGACCACAGAAGGAGCAAAATGCGATGTTAGCGTTTATAACTTTGTGGGACCACAGAAGGAGCAAAATGCGATGTTAGCATTTTTAACTTTGTGTGACCCCAGAAGGTGCAACAATGCGATGTTAGCGTTTCCGGTAGAAAAGTGACTGCATTGATACATTGTTCTACCAGCGCTACCTTTGTGTGTCCACTCTAAGAGCAACATCTGTTTTGTAGGCACGATACTACATGTATGATAGCATGTCTTGCGTCATTATCAGTCATGACTAATCCCATTGCATCACCCGACTCCATGTTAGATGCTCATGGTGGCAGATGCTAGCACGCATGGGAGCTGCTAACTAGCACGTCTGCCTCCCACGCTGCAGAGCTTGGAGGGTCGGGGGGGGAAGCCCCCAAAATGTTTGGATTTTGGACTCTCCGTCAGCCAGCCGGGGCGGACTCGGTCAAAAGGAAGTGAAAGTGTCGGACTATCAGAGTGTCAACCCACGTGTGATAGTTTGTGCCGCACATGGTCAGTAAGTGCTGAGACGCTGAGAAGGGGGAGGACGCGTCTTCATGCTCCTTTTTGGAGGCGTGGAGTCATGCAAGTCCCAAATGGGATGTCCCTTAAACCCAGTGGATGGCAACTGGTTTGGCTGCAGGACCCGTTATTACCCCTCAATGACGAGCAGTTGCCTGTCCAGTGCTTTACAGCCTTGTCGCTATCATGGAATGGTGTTTGGAAGACATTATGCAAACATACCACTCCGTTCTGTGGCAACTTTGACGTCTATAGCGTACTTTCAAGCCAAAAGCTTTTTGTAAAATCCATTTTTTGGTCTTAAATCTCCCTCTTTTGTAAAAGAAAACAAACTTACAGTATCACTGGGAGAGTGTTAACATCCAGCAGCAGCACGACATCGTTTGCCCTGAAAATGGCGCCGCGACCCACTTGGAACCCACAGGACGGAAATCAACCAAAGCGTCGCCGCAATTTTGTTGTTGTAGTTTTTGTCGCTACGTGGCAAAACAGGTGCGCCGCCTGTTGGACCGCGTGGGGGGACGATGGGTCATGTGACTCGGTGGCCGTTGAATTGGATGAAAGGGCACACCGAGGGGGGATTTAGTGCCTCGGCACCAACTTCTGTTGGGAGTGTGCGCGCCGTCAGGAATGCAGAGAGAGAGAGGGTGGGATGGCGAGGCAGGCGTGGAGCGAGCGAGGTGCAAGTCCGTATTTCATGGATGGTTGTGTTGCTATGGGAACAAGACATGGGCTCCCTATTCCCCCAAAAAGTGGCCTCCCTCCCTCCTTGCCTCCTTTCCTCTTTCCCGCTCCCTCATCACTCCTCTTCCCCTTTGGCAGCATCCATCCCTTCCCCCGCCCCCTCACTCACCTCTCCCCTTCTGGCCCCCCCCCCCCCCCCCTTGCTAGCCCTAATCAAACCCCCCATGTGGCTCCTGTCGTCCCCTTTCTCTCCCCCCCCCAGTCGCTCTGAGCCGCTCACTTATATGCTATTCTTTTCTCGGTTGTCATGGCAATAGGCTGGGGGCGTGCGGGAGCGAGCGCGAGCGAGCGGGAGTGGGCGTATCGGAAGTGACATCTCTCGGGCAGTAACCTTGTTTCCTGTGTGGCGGAGTCGGGGGCGGATCGGAGGCGCCGGCGGCGCAGCAACAGCGACGCCGCGTGGACGCCGCGGGTGAGCACCGGGGAGGCCTCGGCCGCGCCGCGTGAGGCCCGGGGGGCGTGATCCGATAGGTGAGGTCACCGCGCGCGCGCGCACACGAGCACGCATTGACCCTTCACTTATATTTATTATTTGAACATATTTTTTTCAGAGACATGAGAACGGGCGATGATAGACAAGGGATTTATAAATCCTTTTAAAGGATTATTATTATTATTTTTTTGGTTTTTAAAACCATGTTGACATTATAATAATGCGGGGGAATGTCTTGTCGTTCCAACCGCGTCCAGTAGATGGCGACGTCAGTCCGCATTTTCTGAAGCTGTGAGTCACTCTTTGCAAATGTCTCAAAATGGCTTTTTTTTTTTGGAACAAAAATATAAGAAGAAGATCACGGGCTGGCATTTGTGGTTTAAGAGAACAGATTTTGTTTTTCCCGCACTTGGATAATAAGAATATTAAAAACACAAACCTCTGTCTTTAAAATGTAAAATATTTAAACAGCCAAAAATATTATTTTTTAAGTTTTTACTATATTAAACAATTATATTCAATTATTATTAATTACATATAATCATTTATAATATTTATATTATATAAATAATGTAATTACAAATTATATACTATTAAAATATATTATTATTGTATAATATGTATAACAAATAAAAATAATTGAATTATAATTCAATATATAATAATAAAAAATCAAATATTAGACATATTTTACATATAATGTATCTACAATAAAAATGTATATTTTGCTCTGCTCTAAGGAGGTTCGACTGTAAGTTCAAGCTGCAAAAGGAAGAAATGGGAGTGAGACAGTATTTGGTTTTGTAGTAAACACAAATGTATTGCAGAAACAAAGCAGCACTGATTTGGCCTTTTCACGGTTTTGATTACTTTTCTTACTAAATTATAACTTCAGAATGTGCCAATATAGGCACAGCCGAAGCAACAAATATCCCCTGGGCCGCACTTTGGACACCCCCGGCCCATTAGAACTCACACTACTTCCGTCGACACCAGCAGATAAGACTTCTAGATAATGCTGAGCGCAAACCAGCTCCTGTTGGGCTTTCGGGGGGGAAATTGAGAGCCGCTCCTCCGTCTGTCCCGTTGCAGCGGCTCGAGGCGACGTGAGCGGCGCTGAGCCTAGTGAGGCGTTGTGGTGCTCCGCTAGATAAATATCGTTTTTCCAGCTAGCTGCTACAACAACAACACGGCTGTAGCCAATATGCAGGCCACGTGTGCAAACGGAACATTGTTGGCTGTTTCATCGTCGGAATAAAATTTAAAAAATCCCATGTAGTGCAAAGTTGTGCTCATTCAAACTCGTTTTCTGTACATGATCCATCCCTCCCCAAAAGTTGGATTTAGATCAGGATGGTCCAAGAGCAAACCACACAAACCAGGGCCTTCAGTCATGAGGGACGCCCGCCTGCAACATCTCCACATAGCCGGCTGCCGTTTGACGCCCCTGCACAACCTGAAGCTCCATTGTTCCATTGAAGGATGGTGATGGGGCCGTATGGAAAACACCTCAGGTGGGATCTCCTTGTCATGCCAGTAACGCTGGAAGAGAATACAACTTTCTTCCACTTCTCAACGTCCCATGTTTGGTGCTCTCCTGCAAATTCCAAACCTTGAAGGAGACCAGCTTTTTTCTTCTTAAAAGCCTTCTCTGGCAGATGGCGTCTGATGGTTATTGGACTGCACTCGGCACCAGCAACCACCTTCTTTTGGGCCGACGATGGATGGCCAAAGGGATGCTCCGGCTCATTTTTTTGGGTCTACCACTTGACATTTTTGTTCCATGAGGATTTTTGAAGAACTTTGAAAGGAGCGTCTCACTGCGTCCAATCTCAGCATTTTTCAACGGCATATCTATATCTACTAGAGATGCACGGTATCTTTTTCTTCAAACCGATACTAATAACTTGGTGCTGATACCAGACAAACTGGAAAAGCACTCAGAGATTTGGTGTGATTTGCACCAAAATAATAACCCTAACAAAAAAACTAAAAATGATAACAGATAAATAACATCTTTTTTATTTACTCAGACATAAAATGACTATATAGTACAATATATACTGTATATAGTTATATATCCATAATTAATATTGATGTTGTTAAATTTCTCTTCCTATGATGAAAATTCCACAGGTCCAACTTTTTTTTTAATATTCTGGATCATAGTATCTGTAATTATTCCATTATCTGGATCACTTTTTAATATTGTGTAGGACGTGTTAGACACTTTTTTTCAAGTGCTCTGACCGTTTTTGGTGGAGCTTTATGCAAAAATGCCGAAAATGGTCCTATCTCGCAATGATAAAGAATCCTTTAAAAATCTCCTGGATCCAGACAGTGATCCGCATCACCCCCAAAATTGAATCAGTTCCTGAAAATGGTTGAAAATTTCATCCAAATCCATTCGGAACCTCTCACGGTATTTTGAATACTGTATAATCAAGGAGAACCAGAGCATCAGGGGGTGGAGCCACCTCCTGTGGCCCAGCAAGGTGCACTGTATTCGGGCACACGCTCCGAGCAGCCGGGGTGACGCCACGGGGGTCATTGGCAAACCTTTTGCACTTTTCAAACGCCGCAGTGCTGGCATTTCAGCGGGCTGAAAATGTTTTTTGTGTGCTTGATTTCTTCCCCCCAACATTTTCAACCAGCACGCAAAATGTCTTCCTCGGAAAGTGGATGTTTGTTTACAAGTGAGGTCACGGGCAGGATCAAAAAGGAGCGCTTGATTCGCTCACCCGCACAGCGCAGGTATTCCCGCCACGCTGGAGTGTTTTTTTGAAATTATCGACGCTATTTGAACTAAAAATCAGAAATATTTGTACTGAATATGTATACACTCACAACAAACCTTCATCAATCAGCTGCTTACCATGCTGATCACAGTACACGGGATTCTGCACGTGTTTGACGGCGAATGTCCTCACGTGGAGACTTCATACCTTCTGATCTGCTGATCCCAAACGCACGCCAGCCGGGGATTTGGCTTGAGTTGATGTGCTCGTTCAGCAAGAGACCTAGGAAACCGGACCGATGGGCCTCTTCCCGACTCGCTGCTGACACTTGACGTGCCCGTCGGGTCGGCACTGACAGCGGCCCGACCGGACCGTGGATATTATTCACCGTCTTGATGATTGACAGCCTGTCAAAGCGCCTGCTGAAGCATCCATATTGTCACTGTACACGGAAAAGGGTTGACAGGAACTCTCCAGTGCGGCCAGTTTCTTTATTTTTGCTGAAAACGTAAACAACAAAATCACATAATATCAGAAAAATGAATATGAGAGCAACCTTTCAACAGGGGATTCCAAAGTGCGGCTCAGTGGCCGTTTGCGTCACAAGGTTCTTTTTTCATGGGCCTGTGGCTCTAAAAACTCACATTCCAAAGAAGGAAAACTGAAAAAATAAAATAACAGCAGCAAAAATGTAAAAAAAATATTCTTTTACAATATTAGAGAAAAAAATGGTATTCTTACAAGGAAAAAAGTCATAATTTCACAAGAACAATGTAATATCGTGAGGAAAAATAACATCATATTAGGAGCACAGAGCTGGAAGTTTATATTATTAAAAACCGGGACATTATGAAAAACAAACAAGGAAATTAGGTTGCAGAAAAAGTTTTCAGAATTACAAGAAGAAAATTAATAAGAAAGTTGAAATAATTAAAATTAAAAGAATTAGGAACAGCAGGACATAAGGATGAACATAAGTGCACTTGGCACCAGGACACCCTAGGTCGCAGGTCTATGATCGACTTTGTGGTCGTATCATCAGACCTGCGTCCGCATGTTCTGGACACGCGGGTGAAGAGAGGGGCTGAGCTGTCAACTGACCACCACCTGGTGATGAGTTGGATTAGATGGCGGGGAAGGATGCCGGACAGACCTGGCAGACCCAAACGCGTAGTGAGGGTGTGCTGGGAACGTCTGGCAGAATCTCCCGTTCGTCGAGTCTTCAACTCTCATCTCCGGCAGAGCTTCGCCTGCATTTCGAGGGAGGACCGGGATATTGAGTCCGAATGGGCCGTATTCCGTGCCTCTATTGCTGAGGCAGCCAGTTGTGGTTGCGGCCGCAAGGTGGTCGGTGCCAGTCGTGGTGGCAAGCCCCGAACCCGATGGTGGACACCGGGGGTTAGGGCTGCCGTCAAGCTGAAAAAGGAGTCCTATCAAGCATGGATGGCTTGCGGGACTCCCGAAGCAGCTGACAGGTACCGGCAGGCCAAGCGGCACGCGGCTTCGGCGGTGGTCGAGGCAAAAACTCGGGTGTGGGAGGAGTTCGGTGAGGCTATGGAGCACGACTTTCGGTCGGCCTCGAAGAGGTTCTGGCAAACCGTCCGACACCTCAGAAAGGGGAAGCAGCCCCCAGTTCACACTGTTTACAGTGCGGACGGGGGCTTGCTGACCACGACTGTGGATATAGTTGGTCGGTGGAAGGAATACTTCGAGGCCCTTCTCAATCCCACTGACATGCCTTCCATAGAGGAAGCAGAGTCTGAGGATACGTACGTGGACAGTTCTATCACCGTGGCTGAGGTAATTGGGGTAGTCAAATCACTCCCCAGTGGCAAGGCTCCGGGGGTAGACGAGTTCCGCTCAGAATTTCTCAAGGCTCTGGATGTTGGAGGACTGTGTTGGTTGACACGCCTCTACAACATTGCATGGAAGTCAGGAACAGTACCTCTGGACTGGCAGACCGGGGTGGTGGTCCCCATTTTTAAAAAGGGTGACCGGAGGGTGTGTTCCAACTATAGGGGGATCACACTCCTCAGCCTTCCTGGGAAAGTCTACTCCAGGGTGCTGGAGAGAAGGGTACGACCGTTAGTCGAACCTCGGTTAGAGGAGCTGCAATGTGGTTTTCGTCCCGGTCGCGGAACACTGGACCAGCTCTACACCCTTGCAAGGGTACTCGAGGGTATGTGGGAGTTTGCCCAACCAGTCTACATGTGCTTTGTGGACCTGGAAAAGGCATTCGACCGTGTCCCTCGTGGTGTCCTGTGGGGGGTGCTCCGGGAGTACGGGATTGATGGTCCGCTTCTACGTGCCATTCGGTCCTTGTACAATCGAAGCAGGAGCCTGGTTCGCATTGCCAGCAGTAAGTCGAGCTTGTTTCCGGTGAACGTTGGCCTCCGCCAAGGCTGCCCTTTGTCACCGATTCTGTTCATAATCTTCATGGACAGAATTTCTAGGCGCAGTCAAGGTGTTGAGGGAGTCCAGCTTGGTGACCTTAGGATCTCGTCTCTGCTATTTGCAGACGATGTGGTCCTTATGGCCTCATCAGGCTGTGACCTTCAGCGTTTACTGGAGCGGTTTGCAGCTGAGTGTGAAGCTTCTGGGATGAGACTCAGCACCTCCAAATCCGAGGCCATGGTTCTCAGTCGGAAACGGGTGGACTGTACCCTCCGGGTTGGGAGTGAGGTCTTGCCTCAGGTGGAGGAGTTCAAGTATCTCGGGTTCTTGTTCACGAGTGAGGGAAGGTTGGAGCGTGAGATCGACAGACGGATCGGTGCAGCATCTGCAGTAATGCGGTCGCTGTACCGGACCGTCGTGGTGAAGAGAGAGCTGAGCCGGAAGGCAAAGCTCTCTGTTTACCGATCGATCTACGTTCCCACCCTCACCTATGGTCATGAGTTATGGGTCATGACCGAAAGAATGAGATCGCGGATACAAGCGGCGGAAATGAGTTTCCTTCGTAGGGTGGCTGGACTCACCCTAAGAGATAGGGTGAGGAGCTCGGCCATCCGGGAGGAGCTCAGAGTAGAGCCGCTGCTCCTTCACATCGAGAGGAGCCAGTTGAGGTGGCTCGGGCATCTAGTCCGGATGCCTCCCGGGCGCCTCCCTGGTGAGGTGTTTCGGGCATGCCCAGTCGGGAGAAGGCCCCCGGGAAGACCTAGGACACGCTGGAGGGACTATGTCTCACAGCTGGCCTGGGAACGCCTTGGTGTCCTCCCGATGGAGCTGCAAGAAGTCGCTGAGAACCGGGAAGTCGGGACTTCCTTATTGAAGCTGCTGCCCCCGCGACCCGGACCCGGATAAGCGGTGGAAAATGGATGGATGGATGGATGGATGGAGGAACAGCAGGAAAGGAAAAAATCAGCTGTAATTTTAATTTAAAATATGAAAAGAAAAAAAAAACTAATATTCATTAGAGAAGAAATAGAATAATCTTGCAAGGAAAAATAAAGTCATTTTATCAGCGTAGAGATGACATTTTTTTTACCGTAATTTTGCGTGAAACAAAAGAAACCAAGTTTGAGAAAGGTTGGAGGAAAAGTTCTACTGTTATAGAGTGGAAATGTTATGAAAAGGTTATTTGAGAAGAAAGATGAAATATTTGGAAAAATTCAAAAAATGGGGCAAAAAAGTGAAGTTTATTTTAATATTCGGCTTTTTTCCCAACTACATGGCAAACCTGAAAAGTGTTTTTTAAGAAATACTGTAAAAATACACACATATACTTGATATATGCAAACTCGAATCCTTTACTTTTGTGGTCCACGCTGGGAAAACGTTTGGGCACCCCCCCGGCTTAGCCGACAGCAGCTCTTGTTTGAAAGCCACCCACTTTTCACGCGAGCCAACGCATTGGAACACAAGACGGACTGGTGTGTTTTGCTAGCCCATGCTGGGTTGTTCCTGCGTAGTCGGCGTTTAGAGGAGTAAACGTTGCTTTCGGTCTCCTTCTGGACGTCCCAAATGGTTGTAGTGCATGCAGTGCAGTGGTTCCCTCAGATTCACATTTGCTTGTTCTGGTTTTCATGTTGTTTTCACCTCTAAGTCCCATCCAGACGCCAATGCCCGGAGATAAAAGCTGAAACGTTCTCAGTCACCGGGGTCTGCAAAAGCAAACAACCGCCAGGGTTTCTAGGGAGCGCCAGCTCAGGAAGCATCGCCATCAACAGCTGTGGCTGTAGGCAATCTCCCTGTGTAGCGTGTGTGTTTTTTATTAACTCCAGTAGCTTCATTTCAAGTTTCATGAGTGGTCGATGTACAGCAACTTTAGCTGACTCTGTGTGCGCTTTAAAATGTTACGGAAGCTATTGTTTTGTGTGTGTGTGTGTGTGTGTGTTTACAATCAAGTTGCCAATGGCATTTATGCTGACTCAGCAGTTTGCTCTTTTAGCGCTATTACAACATTGGTTGTGGTGTTGTTGTGCTGTTGAGCAAGCGGGATTGAAGGTTGTACTAATAAGGAAAAACGCTGCAGTTGCTGTCTGTGAGCAACCTCCGAAAAGGTCCTAAATGACGTGGTGTCTTTGAACGCAACCCCACATTGCTCACGGTTCACGCGTGATCCCAATGTTGTGCTACCATTGAAGAAACTGGTGTGAGGTGAATAGATTTACCTCACACCAGTTTAAAATTTCATTTCAGTTTTGAGTTTACGTGGATACGTACAAGTACAGGATATATATCTTTTATCTTGGGCTAGTGATTAATCATGATTAATTCATTTGAGAACGATGATTAATCTGTTGAAAATTTTACACCATTTGACAGCCTCCAAAATATTATTATTTATCTTTATTTTCTTCTCCTAATTATGATTTTATTTGCTTCATTATTATTGGCTTACTTCACATTTTTCATTTTATTCTTTTTTTCTTTAATATTTCATCTCTTATGCTATAAAATCTTTTTCCGTTTTGTTTTGTTTATTTCTCACAATGGGATTACTTTTTTAAGACTATGTTAAAACTTTATTCTCGTAAAGTTACAACTGTTTTTTTTTCCCTTTTTTGTTGTGTGTTTTTCAATAATTTTTAACTATTTAAACTTTTTTTTGTAAACGTTCTTCCAGTAGTGATGACTTTATTCTCATTTTGACCTAATTACTAGATTATCATTTTTTTCCTTGGCCACATTTTCCAAAAATTACAAATTTTTTTTGTTTTATTATTTATTGATTTATTTTATGTATTTAATTCTCATTTATTAGTAATTTATTATTCTATATATTTATTTATTTATCCAAATACGATCACTTAAAAAAAAAAAAATCTTTCATGTATCAACTCTATGCTATAAAATGATTTTCCCTCAAAATATTAATATTAAAAAATGATATAATAAATGATAAATATTAAAAATCAGTTTATTTTTGTAAAAGTTTGATGGTGGTATTTTTCAAAATACCACCATTTTTTGCCTTAAAATATTGACTTTATTCCCGTAAGATTTTATCTGTTTTTCCTGCCATTTTTGTTGTGTGTTTTTTAAATTTAAAGTTTTTTTGTGTCAATGTTCTTCTTGTAATTAAGACTTTATCTCATAATATTTTGAGCTTAACCTAATTTTCCAAAAATGACAACTTTGTTTTGTATGATGACTTAAAAAACAACTCTTTTTTCTTGAATACCGTATTTGGACTCTAAAGTATATTTCCTCAAAACATGATGAGTTTATTTGCGGAAAATTTGGATTTTGTTGAAAAAATGCCATTTTCTCTTAAAATGTTGATTTTAATGTCATAAAATTATAGTTGGTTTTTTTTCTCTAATTTTCCCACAATTTTTTTCTCATTATTATGACTTTATTTTCATATTATCATTTTTTCCCTCTTACCCAATTTTATGTTATAAAATATTACAACTTTAAACAAAAAAAAAGTTTTCTTAAATATTTTCTGTATGCTCACTTTTATGACTGTAAAATTTTATTTAATATGATATTACTATTATTTTTATAATATTATATTTCATATATAAAACATTTAAGATTATTTTCACTTGTTAGGTCTCAACTTTTCTCTATTAATATTTTCACTTTATTCTTGTAAAATGACTCCAAATGTTTCCATTTTTGTTGCTGTTTTTGTTCAATTCTGTTCTTTAGAATGTGCTGCCAGGGGGCCACCCTTTGGACACCCCCTGTAGTGGAGCCTTTTTGTGGTGTTTGTCATCAGAGTATCTGCAATAAACACCCTCTTCCCCGGAAAGACGAGGTCGGGTGCACCTGAGGTCACGCGGCGGCGCCGTGGCGGCACGTGCACGGCGCTTCCCTGCCGCCCGCCTAGAAAGCGAGATGCTCGGCCTGGCCGCGCTCGCAGGAGTACATTATCTGCCCCAGGCGGCCGGCGGATATTGCACGCTTTATTTTTAGCTTGTTTGGAGCTCGGCGATGTGTATAAATCAACATCCGGCGTGTCGGGCGGCGGTAACGACGGCGTTGACGAAGGCTGACCCGCCATCTTCTCTGTAAACTGCTAGGACGGCAGAAAAGCGGGAAGGAGCCCGCAGAGAAGCGGGAAGATGGAAAGCCGCAGATCAGTAGAGGGAAAAAGAAAGGCCTCGGCGCTTCTGCTGGCGTAGCCGCGCACGTAGCGACGGGATGCGTCCCGGCTCATTGAAATTCTGCCCGACGCGCTTCACGGGCCCTTAATGGGCAGCCTCGGGGGTGGGGAGTAGCAGAGATTGGGTTTGTGGGTGAGTCACGCTCAAGCGGAAGATCTCCGTGCAAAGCTCGGGTACAAGAGAAGCCTGCGTGAAGAAGAGCGTTCCACACGCAATCCATGTCTGATCCAGTCGTAGCTGCGGAAGTAGCAACAGAGGCGCGAGAGTTCCTGTGTTCTCTGGCCATCCCCCTAAGACCCCGTCTCTGAGAAAAAGTGTAGTATTACGTTTCAGTGAAAGGTCCCGTAATGTACCTTTTCCTTCTACTCCTATCGCACGTCCCGCGACGCCATGCTGGCCTTCAGACACGGGCAGGGCGGTCCAAAGTCCCGCCCGGTGGGACTTTTGCTACCTGAGGCGGTTTTGTTTGTTCCTTCAAAATCTCATTTGACAAGAACGTTTCAAAACAACAAAACCAGCAGCAAACATGGAAAAATCAGCAGCAACTTTACATGAATCAAGTCAAAATATTAAGAGAAGAAAGAAGAAGAGATAAATACAGTAGATAGATTGGTAGATAGGTAGGTAGGTAAATAGGTCGGTAAATAGGGAGGTATGTACATAAAAGGTAGATAGATTGGTAGGTAGGTGTATAGATAGGTAGATAGCACGGCACATAGATTGGTAGGTAGGTAAAGAGGTAGGTAGATAGATAGGTAG